>JAKCPI010012793.1:0-56304 GCA_023213315.1 Euborellia annulipes | reverse complement strand
AAAATGTTCCACCAAAATTTATTAAAGATTTTACATTGATTATCAACAATTAAAATTTTTAAATTCCTTTAAATCGATTTTCAACAATGGGGCTCCAATCGTTGCACGTTTTTACTTTCTCTTTTAGTATAAACTTCGCATTCTGCGTCAAATTTTGTGCCGAAAACTGTTTTTTAATTGATGGAGAAACAATAAGTACTATTGAAAAAAAAATTAAATAATCTAGCGCGATATGTCATATGGGCAGCCAGGTTCCAAGGCACGTCTCCTTTTCTCGCCCTACACCGTTTTTACAAGTGACAAAAACCGCGTGTGCTGATGAAAATAAATGAAAATCAATTTTTCACCGAAACCTGGATTAATCGGCCAGGTCTCGGTCCCGACCAGGTTTACTTTTGATTGATTTTAAATAAAATGAAATCCACCTCTCTTTAATTACATAGAATAAATTTTATGAATTGACTAGCAATCAATTGAAATAAATAGGGACTTGAACCCCGGAGTGCTTCAAACCTCAAACGACTCCTCCATCCAATTCCTCGAACTTTTCTTAATTTATTCTTTATTAAAAATCATAAGCGAATTTAATTTCCCATTAAGAAGTTACACCTTAAAATTGGAAATACTCTTTTAGGAGTTTTCAAGTTAACTCATCTGGAAATCTTCAAAAAATATTTCTATGTCATTCCTTCATTCATTTTCTCCTTTATAACTCTTAAAAGACTCTACTGAACTAAATTAATGCTTTTCTTAATTATATAAATTAATATGTTCCATTAATTAAATTGAGTTTTAGTAAGTCAACCATCTTGAGATTAACATCCATTCAATGTTTTTTGAATATTACACGAGACAAAACTAAATAGAACATATTCCACTAAATATTCTTATTATGTTAATAAAATGCCTATTTGAATAGTTCTAGTTTCGCTATGGATAATAAAATTTAATAATTAATTGTTCTTTGATCTAATTCCTATTCCAGTCCATGTCTATATCTTCGAATTTTTTTATTTTTGGAGCAAAACTCGCCTTGGTCTTGAAATAAATGAAAAACAAGCCGACGAGCATAAATGGCACTTTGCATATAAACGAACAAGCATCGTTTTTTTTTTGGACAAAATGCCAAGTATATCAAAAATTCAACAGGTGCTTAGAGATCAAATTTCTTGGCTCAATTCTAGCGTGATAGCCATTTGACCAGAAGAAGTTAGAATTTAATTTAAAATAACTATAACTTCGATTTTAAAGTAAATTATTGTTGACAAGGGGGGAGGGAGTTATACCACAGCCAAGAATTTGCTTACGTAATATTTGAACGGCCATGTTGAATAAATTTATTCATTTTTACTTATTGAGCTAAACGTGTATGCTCAGTTTTTAATTTCACAATAAATCTCGAGTTGTTTTGGTTGCCTGCCTTCACGCAAAAAAAAGCATTAATTGAAAAATTTTTTTATACTTTATTATATAATTTCTTTTTTTTTTTTTTAGTTTAAGATCTTTTCCACATCGGGATTGGTATCTAATTCATTTGAAATACATTTTGTCGCCTGGGACGGGATGCGAACCCGCAACCCTTGGTACAAATGACCAGCACACTAACCACTACACCAAGCCCCGAGGGCATACAATTTCTTTCTTTATATATAGCTATAATTTCATAATCTATTATTTGTGAACGGTGTTATGCGTAAAGGAACCAAGCGCCATTATTATCGAAAATGAGTTAAGACCGCCATCTTGTAGGGAAAAAGAAGATCTACCTCTTTATTTAAGTCACAACATTATTACTCTGTGCGTTTTTTTTGTATAAAACACGAAAAAAGCCATTGGGTTTGTTGAAAATGTTTACAAGTGTGCAAATGAAATGCCCCCTATCTCAGATTTAGATTAATGTCGCTTGGTTCCTTTATGCATAACATTGAAAGGTAAATATCGAACACCTTTCTCTTAACTCTGTTAGTGGCAACAAACAGCATTTCCCAAGGTAGGCGAACACCAAAAATTAAATTAAAGTTATTTGCCATTTTTTACTTTCTCTTACATATATATATGTTAAAAATTCGATGGAACTACATGTTTTGGGGTCCTCAGAGTTCAAAAAAGGGGGTCCGGGGGTCTTTCCGTGTGTCTCCCTCCAAAATAAAGCAAGAAAGAAATGAGCGTGATCCGTTTATACAATATTTAAGTTAGGTACCCCCTGACACTTGCTTTTAAATAAAACCGGCTAAATAATACTAATACTCTACTAATGTTCTTTTTAAGTTATTTTTGACTCAACTGATATCCCCCCCCCTCCCGCATAGGCTCTGATTTTTATAAAATTCTATATAAAATATTTCAAAATATATCTACATATCTATAAACTGAACAAAATTAAATACATATTTGAGTATCTAATTGTAAGTAAATTTTAATAAAAAAAGATTTGCCCCCCCCCCAAAGAAAAAGTTAAAATGACCTCACTGGTTCTTTCCATGATTGATGTGTTCTCTATCACACCAAGTTTTTATTTAAAATATTCAAATCCGGTTTCAAATTCGTTTTTATTTAGTTAGCTTTTGTTGGCTTCTAAGATGAAAAGGGATATTTCCACTAATTAATCGCAATGAATCTTGGCGTGAAGAAAGTTGCTTTGCGGCCTGTGATTGGTTCCCCGGAACTAAGTAGCCGCCATCATGTCCATGCTTGAGTCCCTCTATTCGGTTTCAGTTCCAGTTGAGCAAACAAACCCGGTCCTATGCATGTGATCTCTCTCTCTCTCGACCCTCTGACCTCTGAGCTGACATCGACATGCTGGGGGTGGGGGGATGTCACGCTTATTTACCTTGAATTAACTCTCCAGGTTTGTCTTTCAATTGAGAAGGGTGTGCAAAGCGTACTATTCCTCCACAAAGTTGTTGTCACTTCCTTTATTATACAAAACTTGTTCTTGTACTGGGCGGCGACGGCGGCGGTCGGCAGAGGTTTATGCTAACAGAGATACAATTCAAGGGGATAATACTGAAATCAAGAGCTCTCGATTTTAAATGTATGAATTTCAATTCCTATATAAAAGAGACCATCTACTGTATATATACGTGTAGAGATACCAAAAGTTTCAATTTATCATGTAAATCAGTATTGTCCTCTTACAAATAATTAAAATTGGTATAAAAAAACAAGAATACATGAATTGTTTATTAAGAGGCAGTTGAACACATAATTAATAGAAAAATCATGCTATCCCTACACTGTACTCTTTATGCCAATATGTACTTAGGCTATTACTAAAATTTTCATCTGCAAAATACATTAAATTAAATAAAAGGCCGGCCCCCGGGGCTTGGTGTAAAGGTTAGCGTGCTAACCTCGTATACCGAACGTCGCGGGTTCGGACCCCAGGCAGTCCGATGATTTTATTGAAGCCATTTGGATACCAAATGGCTTAAATAAGAATGCCTGGACCCCCAATATAGACAAATACATAAATAACGGTTATCATCAGTCTTATATGGCCTAAGTTGCCGAAAAGACTGTGTGAATGTGAGTGTAAATGAAAAAAAAAAAAAAATAAAAGGCCGGCTAATCTTGGATATCCAATAGACCGTATAGTCGGCGAGCTGGCGACAAAAATGGTCAAGATTTTTCTGAAGGCTAATATTTTCAGAATATGTTGCATTTAGTCATTCCATGCCAAATGAACACAATTTTAGAAGAAAATTTTCCTCATCATCTCAGATTTTCTTGAAATTTGGTGCACATATACTAGGTACTAAAATTGTAAGTCTAAGAAAAATCCCAATTTTTAAATTTTTATCTCACGGTATATGTAAAATTTTCAAAAACTCGTGAAAAAGTGTAAACGTTTATTTTTTAAATTGCTCTGGAAGCTGTCCTAATTCAGTTAGAGAGCTGGGAGAGGTGTCGTTTTGCAGCATTCTAAATGCTCTTTCAAATGACATACAATATGACAAGGGTCCTTTTCAAAATCCAAAAATATATTTTGATTTAATTTTTTTTTTCAAAAAGTATATAATTTAAAATTCTCAAAATATTTGTATAAATACTTAGTACTGTTGTGAATCATATAATAAAACATAAATGTGGGGTTTAATGGGTTTAAATATTTCTCAAGCTGATTTTTCACTTTATTGCCTAATTTTGACAATCTACCTTTAATATTCAGGTTTTATAGTGGGTTAATTTATTCTAAATTAGTTGTTGTTAGCAAGGCCGGAACTAGGAGATTTTTTGGGGGGGGGCAAAATTTAATTTGCCGCCCCCTCCTTAAAATTTTCCCTGATCTCAAAAATTTTTCTGTGAAAAAATTTTTTTTCGCGGAACCAAAATCTTTTTCCGTCCGAAAAAATATTTTACCTTTTTTTTAGAGACGTTAAATTTTTGCCACCCGTGAAACCAAAAATTTTTTATCTTTCTTGAATTGCCGCCCCCTGATATCTGCCGCCCGTGGCACATGCACCCACTGCCCCCCCCTAGATCCGGCCCTGGTTGTTAGTACTTCTTGGGTTCCATGTTTAGATATAAACCGGTAAACAAATACTAACAAGCGTATCATAATTTGTTTTTTTTAATGAACCCTTTATAATAAGTTAAAGCCTCATTTAAATTGTACTAACTTTTTAAATGAATATTTTGAATGTAAAAAATTATGTACCTTTTTTAGAAAACAATGAATAAAAATTATCTGAGTTTTAAAGGTAGATTGTCAAAATTAGGTAGGTCGCGAGTTTTTGAAAACTTTACATAGCTATATATATCGGATACGGCGTGAGTTACAAATTTAATAATTAGTCTTAATACCTAGTATAAGGAAAAATGGGTATGTTGAGTTGATATGTAATGATCCTGATGTAAAGATACTCTATAGTCAGCACTTCCAGTACCGGGACCCGGAATAAGCCCAAAAGTTATTCGAGTGCCTTCTATTAAGAAAGCTGATTTCTGTGTTACAGGAAAAACATTTTTAATATTAATTTTTTTTAAAAGCCTATATGCAAAAGTAATATCCATCCGCCCACCTTTTTTAAAGATTTTTTTTTTTCTTTAATTAACTAAATAAATTTCAACTTCTTAATCCAATAAAATCACAAAAGCAAAAGCAATCAAGAGGAAAAGATGTCCTTGCTAACTTAAGTCCCCTTTTCTTAATGCTCTAAAATCCAATTATTTTGTCAGCGCACATTATTTTTTTTTTCCACTTTATATCTTTCTTCTCTCTTTTTTTTTTTTAAGGAAGAAAGCAAAAAAAAAAATTAAAAAATTATTTAACGTTTGATATGTCTAATTCTAAAGCAGTTCATATGTTCAATAGTGCGAAAATTCCTCTCTCTCTCTCTCGTTCACCCTCATGGGTATTGGTTGTAAATAAGATCTCGAGCTTAAGATTAAGGGAGCGAATTCGTCAATCAGGAGGCAGCAGAGGGATGCTGGAATGGCTACAATTCCCCAAGGACCAAGGGCTCAATTGGATTTCCCGGGGCTGATTGCTGCCGCCTTGCTAACTACACATCTCTCCTGATAGAATTTTAATGCAATTCGCATCGAAAATTGTTTTTTTTTTTACCTCTTTTTTTTTTTTTTAATTTCTTATTCTTTTACAAAAAATTTACGCCATCTACTGTATTTTATGATTAATTATTTCTTCTACTAGATACACAAAAAATATATAAGAAATATATATAGAGAGAAAGTATTGGGATCATGTCAAAAATTCGATGTCGAAATGATTTTGATGAATATACATGTTTTGAGGTTCACTGAGCCCAAAAAAGTGGTTTTCTCAACATGGTCTGTTTGTGTGTCTGTGGGAGGACATTTTCAAGCATGAAAGAAATGAGATACGAGGCTGAAATTTTATATTTAATTGAGGCACCCCCCCCTGAGGCTTAAAAATAGGCTTTTAAACAAAATCCGCCAAAAACTACTAGTACGCCCCCCCCCCCCCCCCCCCCCCCTATTTTACTGATGTACTTTTTCAGTTTTTTCGATTTTTACAAAATTGGCGATTTTGAATAAAATTCATAAATCAACTATTTTATAGTAGAAGTTAAAATTTTGCTGGGACAGATCGTTGAGGTTATAAATATGGAGAAAATAAACACCAGCGGTTGTTTTCCACAATTAAAATAATTTATTTTGCAAATATTTCAGAATGCCTACGCAATCCATCTTCAGGTGCATCAAATTACACATATATGGAGCGTGTTTTAATGATAAAATTTTCTCTATGAGAAGCCATTCAACAATTAGGGTGGACTTTTTCATGTTAAATTCCCTTTTTTGCAAAAAAGGGAATTTAACCAGCTGTATAAAATACTTACATGTATAGTTTTTCCTTCAGTGGCCTGCATATGAAAAAGTCCACCCTCTTACCATTGTTGAATGGCTTCTCATAGAGAAAATTTTATCATTAAAACACGCTCCATATATGTGTAATTTGATGCACCTGAAGATGGATTGCGTAGGCATTCTGAAATATTTGCAAAATAAATTATTTTAATTGTGGAAAACAACCGCTGGTGTATATTTTCTCCATATTCATAACCTCAACTATTTAATATATGCCCTATAAAAAGTATATCAGTAACATTTTTCCCGAAAATTGTTTGAAGTAGCTTACACTTTACTGATGTATTCAGATTTTTTAAATTCATTTTCCGGCTCTTCCTTCCATAGAGCCAATGTTAAATCCCCATATGGGGATTTGCATGTTAATTTCGATTCAAAAGGGAGGTCCCTTTGGAACTTTTTACACATTTAAAAAAATTTTTCCAATTCTTATGAATTTTGTCTTTATTTTCTCTATTGTGTATAAAATCTCCAAATATGAGATTAAAATTTTGAAAAATACGTGTATATAATGATATAAAGAGGATGCAAGGGCGGATACACGGGGGGGTAAAGGGGGGTAATTACCCTCCCTCCTCTCCGAGATTTGAAAAAAAAAAAAAATCTATTTTTAATGTAAAAATTTAAAAATTAATACTTAAAAATTTGATTTGTATTTATATTCTGGCAAACAAGTATAGAATGCGCCTTTAAATTACCGAAATTAAGAAAAAATTGTGTGCTGTGCGACCAGTCACACCAGATTGGAACTTTTTACACATTTAAAAAGTGGTCAAGTTAACTAAGGTGCTATGGGAAACTAAATATATCTCGACACAAAAAAATCTGATGAGTCAAGCACAGTGCACAACTTTCTCTTGCCGAAATGTAAGAGAAAGTTAGCCAGTCACACCAGATTTTTTTATTTTTCACTGGTCGCCTTATAAAATTTCCTTATCAAAAGTCCAGTCCTGAATTGAATATAATTTTTTCTAATTAAATAAAAACGTTATTATTTGATAAATACACTTATTGATAAGAAGTATAATTAAATTTGCTTTTATTCAAATTTCCCTAATAAATCAGCATGGGTATTAGCTTCTTTAGAAATGTGTTTTGCCTAACTAAAAGGCGTGCTCGGAGAGTGGCGCCTCTCGTGTTAATTTGGCGAACTCTCTCGCGCTGATAATTGCATAACTACCAGGCGGTAGCGTTCTGAGAGGTTAGGGATGTCGACAAATGCTCAATTATGATAATTGAAAAACCAAGGGAAGTGGGTTTCGAACCTCAGGCAGCCCAATGAATTTATTTTAATTATCTGGATACCAAATAGTGTAAATAAATATGCCTGGACGTCAATATACAATATTTTGTTAATTAAATATCGTTTAAAATCTTTATAGCCTCAGGTGCCGAAAAAAATATATAATCGCGAAGTTCTGTTTAAACAATTTCGTAGTCAGGACTCTAAATTCCCAATGGATAAGTTCAAAAATGTTTTAAAAATTCAATATTTTCCAATCCTACCTCTTTTTTCAAGAAAAACTAAGGTTCCGCGAATTACCAGTAATAAAAAAGATTGAAAATTTTGTTAATTAAATTTACAGTCAAAATTTTATAAGTAGTGGTCACCTATAACCGATCACCTCGAGCATGGTATGTAAGAGTAATTAAAACTTAAGACGTCTAACACAACTCGATTTTGAAGTTTGTAATGAGATTTCAATCACTAAAAGCAGTGCTTTTAATCCCTTGGAAAATATATACGTATTTATTTTAAGGAAAGATTTCCCTTTAATCTTTAAAGCAGGAAATGAATCTTTGACGTAATTATAATTTCAACATTAAAAAAAAAAAGAGCTGCTTAAGTGAAAAAAATCTCATTAAATTAAATATACATTTAATAAGCGCTTATTTTATTTTATATATACTGCAGTATTTAAAATTAACAAGCGGTAAAGTGGCCATCATGTGGCTTTTTTTATGTCTTTTAAAAAAAGTGGACATTCATTTAAATTTTATTTTGAATAGTAGGCTACTTTACTTTTCTATAAAAATATTAAAGAGAAGATTGTTTTGATGTTGTGTAATTTGATTTACTGAAAAAAAAATAACAACTTTAATATTCTAATCTTCTTAGGGTCGGTTGCTTCAGTCTCAACTTTAACAAATCATCGATCTAGTAAACAAGAACCATCTTAACCTTTGAGTTTAAAAAAAATGAGTTTTTTTAACATATACATTGAAGTTAGCAACTTAATAAAGGCATCATTAAATTATTAAAATTAAAAAAACTAATTAAAGCTAATTAATTTTCTAAAAAAATAAGAAGGCTTGAGTTTCTAATTTCATCCCCTTAGTTAAGCTTTTGAGTTTAAGTTAACTATGTTCTCTCTGGGCTCTTATTTAATCATATGATTAGCTTAACTAGATGTGAAAAGACTCGAAAGTCATTGGCAACTAGCTTATCTGAGGGATAGTTAGTTAATTAGAAGTGAAGCAACCGGTCATTAATTGTATAATACAAATGTTTTGATATTTTTAATTGTATTCAGGACTTTATTCTAGACCAGGCGTTATATTACTTAAATTTTATTAATTGAATACTCTCAAAAAAAATCATTGTGTGGTTTTATGAAATCACGATGCAAGTGAAACTTTTTTTTTTCGGATCGTAGGCGTTTAACTGAAAATTTTCAGAAAATTATTCAATTAAGGGTATTAAAATCGCGTTTTTAATCTTAACTTAATAATTGGAAAATGGGAAATCAATAGACGCATGTTAAAAACTGAGAACAATATTTATTTAGTAATTGAAGATTTGAATCATTTTAAATTATTTTAAAAATTATATTTTATCAATTTAAAAATTGAATAATTAAATCTCACAATTATTTTTTATAATTCATCATATATATTAAATTTCCACTTTCCTAATTTTTTTCGTCACGGCTTGTGACGTCATGGCTTGAAGCGTCACGGCCTTTGACGTCTTGGCTTGTAACGCGACATGCTGATAGAAAAGCGAAAAAATTTGAGCGGATCAAATAAAAGTTTCACTTTAAAAATCCCTTCCTTCCACTACAGGTTCGGAATTAATTTCTAAATTAACTAATGATGGTGATAATCAAAGAGCGTAAATCAGTAGGATAAAATTTCCTCACCACAGATGTCCTTGTCTGTTGTTTTGGCGCCATAAGGACAAGCATTGTCTTGATGCGGAACAGTAACTTAACATGGTCTATAATGTGAATTGACCTATGGCTAATGTTTAATTAAGCATAAATTTCAACCACTTTGATGCATCGTTAATCTCTTGATTAAGATAACTCTTTTTAACTGCTCTATATCTTTGACTGGATTATGATTTGTTGATATCCCACCTCTCAACAAAGAAACCAAATCCATTAAATGAAAAAATGTTTTCCCATTTTTAAGTAATAAAAATTCCAAAAATATGGTAAACTTTAGTTTTGTTAAGGTGGCTACACACGTAACTGCAAACTTGACAAGCATGCACGTGCAATCTTTTTGTATAAGCAAACTGTAGCATCTGTAGAAGCAAGCATTTTAATTGTGCAAGTCGCTTGATTACTATCTCGGTTAATATTGAGTCTACAAATTCATTTTATGTAGGAAAATTTAGTAAATTTAATGAACTACAACTTTGTATTGGACTATGGTAAACAAAATATGCTTAGTTTACGATATATATGCGAAAAATTGAAAAAAAAAATGTTTGATGTTTTTTTCCTCTCTTACCTCCCTCCAAATTAGGACAAAGTCCTCGTAGTCGAAGTCTTAGAACAAGCTAGAGTACCCCCAAATAACTTGTTAAAAATTTAATTCACTTCGGAATACTTTCTAGGTAAAAACTATTCGTTTTTTACTTTCTCTTACCTATGTATATATGTAATATATATATAGAGAGAAAGTATTGGATTCATGTCAAAAATTCGATGTCGAGATTTTGATGGATCTTCACGTTTTGAGGTCCCCTGAATCCAAAAAAGTGGTTTTCACGACATGGTCTGTCTGTGTGTGTGTCTGTCTGTGTGTCTGTCTGTGTGTGTGTGTGTCTGTGAACAAAATATCTCAAGAACGAAAAGAGCTAGGAAGTTGAAATTTTATATTTAAGTTAGGCACCCCCATGGGACGTGACACGAAGCTTTTGAACAAAATCGACCAAAAAGTACTAGTACTTTACTGATTCACTTTTTCAGTTTTTTTCGATTTTCTCAAAATTTGCTCCAACGATTTTTTTAAAATTCAAAAATCAATTATTTTTTAGATTCTCTATAAAATGTATATTCTCATTTGTGATTGAAATCTTCTGAAGACCACTTTACTCTTGTACTCCATAGAAAAGATAGGGGAAATGGTTGCCATGGTATCAAAATATAAATATTTTCCCATACTTATAAATTTTACATCTTGAATTCAATTGTACCCTACTGTCGGAAACTAAATACATGTCGACACAAAAAATCTGGTGTGACAAGCACAGTACACAACTTTCGATTACCGAAGGTAAGAGAAATTTGTGTGCTGTGCGCCAGTCACACCAGATTTTTTGGATATTTTTTACATTTCGAGAAAATTTGTCTAACTTTGACCTGCCGTACCTCGGTCAGTATTGAGTCTACGAATATTTTAGTCAATTTAATGCTCAACAACTTTGTATGGTGCTATGGTTCGCAAAATAAGATTAGTTTACTAGATATAAGTGAAAAATCGAAATAATTCTCAAATTTTTTAATGTTTTTGTCGCCCTCCACTCCCCCGCCCCTCACACAGGGCCCTCGAGGTCAATAATCTAGGATAGACATCCTAGAGCACCCCCAAATAACCTGTAAAAATTTCATTCCTTTCGGATATTTTTCCGGCAAAAAGTTATATCGAATGGTTTGTATTGTGTGTGATTTTCCACTTATTTTTCAGAAAGAGCAATAAATCAAACACGAAATGCTAATTACTAAATATCATTAAATCTATAGATTTTAACGAAAAAATCGTTATGATAAAACTTCAAGAGAATTAAATTTGCTATGAAATTAGACAAGAATCAGCTTTCTACGACACTTGGTTTTCATTTTATGAAGTAAAAACTGCGAATTTTTACATAAAATCGCACTTTTTCAAAATTTTAACCCCGATGAGGCAAGGGTTAACGTTATCCAATTTAGCTAAAACTTTGCCATTATCATTTTCTAGCCAAAATACAACTTTTAGAAGGTTCGGCCGAAAGAAATTAAAAAAGTTTGTTTTTTGCGGCCACTCTCATGCACAAGCATATTTGCGCAAGCAAAACTCTCCTCCATTTTATAGACGTCTTGCCTTGATATTTATTTTAATATATACCCCCCTATAAAAATCCCCCCCCCATTTTAAAGAAAAAAAATTAACATTTTCCCATTTTTTTGATTAATTCATTTGAATATAAATGTTTATTGTGTCTCTGTTTAAAGCAAGTGAGTATTTGTTGTTATCTTGGAACAAATAACCTTCCGAATTTGACATTTTTAGGTTAATTTTCGGCATAAGCTGTTGCTTGCACAAGCATGCTAGTGCAGAAGGAAATTTGTGCATGCTGGTACAAAAAGATTGAACATGCTTGCTTGTCAAGTGTGTAGCCGCCTTTAAAGCAGTGTTTCTAAACTTTTTGAACTCCCCACTGCTTTAAAGAGACCACCAATATCTTTTACATATTTATAATATAGCCACATATGAAATGATAAAAATAAATATATGTGATGGAGAGAAATTCAACTTTAAGGGTAACAATATTTAATTTAGTTCTTCATCTCCCCTCGAGCTTTCCTCGTCCCTTTCTTCTTTCAAATCTTTTGGGGTAAATTAAATTCCTCCTGGTTTTCTCTCTTAAAGGGCACTCGGGAATCCTCGAAGCCATCCTGAACGTCCCTTAAGACTAACTAGAATTGCGATTCCATGATTACCAATGAACTCAATGAATTCCATTCTCTTTAATAGCAAACTTTTTATTTCTTATTCATTGCTATAATTTCTTTTAAATATTAAATTATAACATAGAGGGAGTTATTAAAATTAGTAATTAAATTTGTTTGATATTTATGAAATTGGTTATATTTTTAACTTTGCCCATCAACCGTAGGTTGGGCAGGTAAAGTTAATGTAATCGTAAAAAAAAATCGAAATTTTTCTGAAGCTGCCAAAATGCGTTTTGAGGTCCCCTGAATCAATTTAAGTAGTTTTTGGAATGATGTCTGTGTGTGTGTGTGTGTGTGTGTGTGTCTGTGGTAATTTTTTTTCGTCAACGAAAACTCAAAAACTATTCATCCAATTGTTTTGAAATTTTGCACACATAAACTAGAGGTAAAGGACAAGAACTGAAAAGCTTTTGGTAAACATCGGACCATTAGGGGGGGGGGGGGGGGGGACAAAAAGTTTTTTCTTAAATAACCTATAATTTTTTTTATATATTCAGGAACTAGACTTCCTCCCGAGTAAAATGATATATACTATGTATAACATCGGACTCTTAGGGGGCTCTAGAGGGGAGAAAAAATTTTTTTTTGAATAGTGGATGGCAAAGTTGTGCGCTCGGCTTAGTCCGACCCTTTATTTTATTATTAATCAATGATTTAGTCTATTTTTTTCTACATTTGTTTTTTAAACTAATATATGGACCCTGTTATGCAATGGTGTGTCAAAGACCAAACATCGAGTTTTGAGAAAATCAACATTAAAGTTTTTTGTCTACATAATTTTTCTTGTCAATTGTGCAAGTAACATTAAATATAAATTTTTTTAGGACATATTTCATAAAAATTACTATTAATTATAGCATTTGAAACAATATTCCGTGCTTAACTCAATTTTTAATTTTTTTGGCGCTTGACACACCATTGCATAACAGGGTCCATATATTTTGATTTGTAGTATTGATGAGGCGAGGCATGTGAAGAATCATGTTCAGTAATAATTGTCTGTCCATGTTACAGGTGCTTTGTGATTGTTTGGCAAACAGATATTATTTTAGGAATTAATTTCTCAAAATACCTTGATAATTCAATTACCTTTGAGCACTCATAATATCTAATGAATAAAAGAAAAATTATTAATTAAATCTTTTGAAATATAAAGTCATAACTTGACTGAATATTTTTAACTAAAATAAATAACAAATGCTTTTTGATTATTGTATTTTGATTACATTTAATTTTTTTTTTCATATCCAGTTCAAATGAAATTTAAAGCGTTTTTTTTTTATATTAGCTAATATATAAACATTTGTCTAACATTTTCATGTAATATATTATGTTATTCAACCTAATCCAAGAATTTCCAACCCAACCCACACATAGTCACATAAAAAGTATAGAATATAAAATGGATATTTTTCATTCACTTAAAAATTTGAATCATTATTTATTACCACTAGTCTAATATTTGTATAAAATGTTCATATCTTTTTTCTTTATATATAAAATTTAATCTATCCTGTAATAACATTTAGATGTTTTATTTAAAAAAAAAACTCTTCTTTTTTTATTTGATATTTATCGTTATAGTATTTTTTTTTTTAATGTTATAGAATAAGACATCTTTTATATTATCTTTTGATTTGATCTGTAGTAGAACAGATAAAAAAATGATTAAAATAAAATAATAGTGATATTCTATCTAAAGTGAGATAGCAACCCCCACTACCACCTCTAAGCTACGGCTTTGAACAATCAATCTGCCTATATGGCCTAAGATGCCGAAATGACTAAAAAAAAATAAATAAACATTTCAATGAAACAAACTCGCTAAGGCTACGGGTATATTTGGACCATGTTACGCATTAGTGTGTCAAGCGCCAGCTACCGAGTTTTGAGAAAATTAACATTCAAGTTTTTTGTTTTCATTGGATTATACCGGGTGGGCCAATAGTGCGTGGACGGAATATTGTGGGCTTATTAACCGACATTTTAAAATTTTCTCGATGGTGCATAATGTGGGGCCTTTAGGGCTACAAATTAAAAATATATTTCGTTCCAATTGCACCTCATATACAGGGTGGTCCATATCAAAGTTATGTTTTTTAAATGGAACGCCCTGTATATTGTGCATATTTGGATTCTACGGCCAATTTTAGTATGACTTTATGTCATGCAATGTATTCTAAAACAAACTGTTTAGCCGCAAATCGGGCTTTTGTGAAAAAACTGCTGTCTGGAAAAAATTGAATATCTCGCGAACCATAAAACTTAGGGGACTGTTCTTTTGGGAGGTTGTTAACCATGAAATGTACTAATGTAGGCCAGATGGGCTGAACCCGGAATTATTCTTGTGTTGAGAGATATGGCTATGCCAATTTGGAAAATTTCAATCATGGATAACTTCCTTATTTCAAATGGAACATGCTACTTTTTTTATGCCATAGGACGTAGAATTTAATTAGCTTTCAGATGATATAAGGTTGTCTATATCTATCTTTAATAATTTTATTTTTATTTCAAAATATCTGATTACTTTGACTTACGAATGGAGATAACAATTAAAATAACAATCCAAATGCAAAATAAAATTGTATTGCAATAATAAATGGAAAAGATATTGCTAAATATTTGAAAATGTATTTAAATTTCCTTTAAAATCATTTATTTGAACTTCTAGAAAAAGAAATTAGGGTTATGATCAGGTTAGGAGGTGCGCCATCTTGTTGAAAAATCATAACCCTAATTCGAGCAAGCGGGACTTCTTTGAGGAGTTCAAATAAATGATTTTAAAGGGATTTAAATACATTTTCGAATATTTAGCAATATCTTTCCATTTATTATTGCAATACAATTCTATTTTGCATTTGGATTGTTATTTTGTTGTTATCTCCATTCGTAAGTCAAAAATCAAATATTTTGAAATAAAAATAAAATTATTAAAGATAGATATAGACAACCTGATATCATCTGAAAGCTAATTAAATTCTACGTCCCCATAACATAAAAAAAGTAGCATATCCCATCTGAAATAAGGAAGTTATCCATGATTGAAATTTTCCAAATTGGCATTGCCATATCTCCAACACAAGAATGATTCCGGGTTACCCATCTGGCCCACATTAGTACATTTCATGGTTAACAACCTCCCAAAAGAACAGTCCCCTAAGTTTTATGGTTCGCGAGATATTCAATTTTTCCGAACTGCAGTTTTTTCACAAAAGCCCGATTTGCGCCTAAACGGTTTGTTTTAGAATACATTGCATAATATAAAGTCATACTAAAATTGGCCGTAGAAAATCCAAATGTGCAATAATATACAGGACGTTCCATTTAAAAAAACTATAACTTTGATATGGACCACCCTGTATATGAGGTGCGAGTGGAACGAAAATATTTTTTAATTTGTAGCCTAAAGGTACACATTTTGCACCATCGAGAAAATTTTAAAATGTCGGTTAATAAGCCCCACAATCTTCCGTCCACGCACTATTGGCCCGCCCGGTATATAATTTTTTTGTCAATTTTGCAACTAACATTAAATATAAATATTTCATAAAAAAATACTATTAATTATAGCATTTGAAACAATATTCCGTGCTTAGGGTTGTTCGGATAGTACATCGTAAGTCATAATAGAATCTAAATTTTTTTTAAATAAAATTAAAAATTTGAATGCCAAAATTCCTTATTATAATTTAGTCGTGACCTATCATAGTTTATAATTGGATTAAGTTAATAATTTAATTACCAAAAATAATAAATGAATGACTTTCGACTTGAGCAGTATTTCACGTAATATAGATCTGGCAACATTGCATTCATCAACTATCTATTTTAAATCTTAAACGCCTTAAATTTTATTTAATTTAATATATTACAATGTTTAATGCAAATCAGTTTAAACACAATGGACGATTTGCGAGAAAAAATATTGTAAAATTGAAAAAAAAAATGTAACTGACATAGAGATAAGACACTTATGTTATGCGACGTTGCCAGGCTGGTCTGACTCTCGAGAATTCATTATTTTTAAATATTAGCGACTGTCATTTTTGGAGAATTTTTTGACTTTCTTGTTAAAATATCTTTAAAAGCGGTCGGCAGAAACTTTTGGTTTTATTTTTAACATATTCCTCGGAAGTGAATTAATAAAATGTAAGTTTTTTGTTTTTGTATCTGATGCAGAGGTGGGCTATATAAATCGATATGTGTGCGTTTCGTCGTTATTCCCCATAGGCTACATGTTAAATTTCAATTTTTTAAAAATTAATTACACGATAACCCTGGGTCAGATCTGCTTCAAAATTTTATTTTATACGTATTTGATAGTGATTAATAACATATTAAAAAAATTAGCTTTTAATCTACCAAAGTGCTTTAATGTCCGAACAACCTTAACTCAATTTTCAATTTTTTGGCGCTTGACACACTATTGCATAACAGGGTCCATTCATCTTTATAGAATCACGAATTAATTAATTTTCGTATCGTGTTTTTATTCATTTTCTCAAGTTGATTATTCTCCTCATAAAATTATCTCCTCATCTCATTATTATTCATCCATACATTAAAATCCATTTTGAATTGAAATATCAGATCACAAACAGACTGACGGATATGACATCCATTTAATAGGTATTTACAAAAAGAACATCTAAAAAGGAAATTAATGTCAATAGCATTCCACTTTGTAATAACATTTTATTTCCTGGTAATTTAAATTAGGTAAATAACCAAATTAAAAGCCAGATGTGTGTGTGTATGACCTATATGCCTACTAGGCAAACCAGAGTGACGGCCCCGAATTCGTTTTTTGTAATGTGCATTTTTTTATTATATTTTTTTTTTTTACAAATAAAACTGAGTGAGCTATGTCAAAATATGATTGAGTTAAAATTAAAATTTATTTTTTATTTTTATATTTGCTAGAACCCACTGCTTGACTATTTAAAATATTTGATTGTCATCTAGTTTAATTCAATATACCGTCACACAGAACAAATCTCTTTTTTTTTTTGTGCGTATCGATTGTGCTTTCAAAAAAACATTAATTTTTCAATTATGTCAACTCCCTGGTTTTTTAAATCTTTTTCAATCAACTATGCCAATTGATTACGACAACATAAATACCCAAAAAGAAAAAAAAAATAATTGCTCTTTAATAACAAGTGTTTTGATTTTTAGAAAATTATTAATCGAACATTTTTAATTTTACTTGCATCAATAGGCAAAATTCTCAACTTAGGTTCTGTGCAGCGAGACTTTTTTTTTACGCCAAAATATAAAGGAAAGTTGAACAAAGCGTGATATACAGACACATAGGCGTATCCATGGAAAGCAAGGAGGGGCAGGCTGTCTCCCCCCTTCCAACGGTGAAATAAAAATAAAAAAACTGAAAAATTCACGCCTTCTGTGAGCAAGGGCGGATCCAGAGGGTGTTTCTCGGGGGGGGGGGGGGGGTAATCTGGTGTGACTCGTCGCACAGCACCAGGGGCGTATATAGAAATTCTATGTTCTGTTCTCAAAAATTTTTCTACGAAAAATTTTGTTTTTCGCGGAACCAACAATTTTGATTTTGCGGAACCAAAAATTTTTCATGTGCCGTTCGCGGAACCAAAAATTTTTTCCGCCCGTCAAAATATTTTAACTTTTTTGGGGGAAATTTTTTTCCCTTCCGTTTTTTTTAAAAAAAATTTTTTTCCCCCCAAAAATTTTAATTTTTTTTAGAGAGGGTAAATTTTTTTCTCATGTCCCGTTCGCAGGAAATTTCACTCTTTTGCGGACCTTGGTATTTTCGTGAGAATATAAATACAAATCAAATTTTTAAGTATTTATTTTTAAAATTTTACGTTTAAAATATATTTTTTTTGCGAAAAAAAAGGTATTTTTTCAAATCTCGGGGATGGGGGTAATTATCCCCTTTACCCTCCCCCTTGTATCCGCCCTTGTCTGTGAGAAGATAAAAACTACGAGTGACTCCATCCCTTTTTGAGCTGGATACGCCCATAGACAGATAATCTACAATTTTATAGAAGATTTGAATTTAAAAAAATTTGATTTTCCGGCACAGCACACAACTTTCTCTTACCTTCGGTAATCGAAAGTTGTGTACTGTGCTTGTCACACCAGTATTTCGTGTCGGCATATGTTTAGTTTCCGCCGATATATTTGAATTCAAGATGGAAAATTTAAAAGTATGGGAAAATATTTATATTTTGTTACCATGGCAACAATTTCTCCTATCTTCCCTATGAAGTACAAGAGTAAAGTGGTCTTCAGAAGATTTCAATGTCAAAATGAGAATATACATTTCAAAGAGCATAGATTTACTCAGGATTCCCAGGGATTTTGCAGTCAGGAGATTAAATAATTTGAATAAGAGACCTCCGAGCAGCAAGTAAAAGATAATATTTTTGTACATATCAAAGTAAAAAGAAATTGTATTTAATTGCAATGAATATTAAGATACCTAAGATCGTGTATAATGGGTCGTTTTGATAACTTACCTATCCCAACATTAAAATAGCCTCCCCTATGGGGAAATACATGGTGTGTGTCCTTCAGCATTAAAATAGCTGAAGGACACACACTATGTATTCCCCATAGGGAGGCTATTTTAATGTTGGGTAAACAAGTTATCAAAACGACCCATTGATAATATTTGCCCTGATGAAGGTCGTGATTGGCGACTGAAACGTCGGCAAATAAAAATTAAATAAAATTTGAGATAGCTATTTGTAAGAAAATTGAAGTGAGATATTGAAAAAAAAGTTTGCCCCCCCCCCCCCAAGAAAAGTTGAAATGACGCCACTGGTTACGAGATTAGGTTACTTATTAATATAAAGATATCAAGCAGTTATGATCTTAAATACCTCCGGAGGATCATGAATATTTCAAAACACTTCCCTATGCAGAGCATAAGTAAATATTATGCTACTAATAACTTGTAATTTTAACAATGTAATTAACGTCTAAAATTAAAAATACTACTCCTATTTTATATCTTGTCAATATTTGTAAACAAAATTTGCAATAATATGAAGCTTATTTTAAGTGATAGTTGATTTTTCAAAATTGAAATTCAACGATCTTTGAACAGTGGCTAATTTTGAAAAGTGGTGTAAAGAGTCCGTATGTACACTATTAATGTAATTATATATTGGTTTAGTCAATTTCACCTAAAACAAATGTATATAATTAAATTAGATATTCATAAAGCAGTAAGAAACATTCACCCGACTTCATATCATTTGTCTAGATTTTTAAATTAACAGATATACCAAGCCTTTCATTTTCTCGAAACAATAGAAAATGGACTTACACCACTTTCAAAATAAACAGTCCATATATCAACGTATATAGAGGTAAGAGAAATTAATAAAAATCTTTATACAAATAAAATAATACAGGCTCTGTATTATACTGTATTTTATATTTGCTTAGCAAAAAGAATATTAATATTAAAAAAATATATATCCTAATTAATATATATATATATATATATATATACAGGAGTTTATTTCCTATTGCAGGTATTAGGCAATAAATTTAATAAAGATGACATTATTTTTTTGGTGAAAAATTTTTATTCCGACGACCAGCTAGCGCTAACCTTCTGGTTTCGGCCACAGGGGGCCATCGTCAGGCCTGTGAAAACAATTTTTTATATAATCAACAGGTTAGTCAAAGTGGAATACAGTAGTATTGTGTATAATATTAATTTACATTCTTCCGATACACAGAAGGTATCAAACAGAAATCCAAAGTTTGTGATCAAATTATTACATAAATAAAATTCATCTCATAATTGTAAATTTCTTTTCAACAATGCAAGCCCTGGATTGGAATATAGGATCTTTCCACAATAGCCCCTCAGGCAACTCTACGAGGAGAGGGAGTTGCTGTGACATCCCCGTCCTGTGGAAGGGACGTAAAGAAGGTTCCCTCTCAGTGATGCATTCTTCGAAAGGAGTGGCTACACGCCGGTGCTGAGGGAGTCCCTCCTCAACTAGGACATCCTCCATAGCATAGAAGAGGTTGGATAAAAGGGAGCTGGTTGGAACCAGAAATAAGGATTAGTTCACTAGCCAGTGACGAAAGCAGGAGGAGGAGTTAGAGATAGGAAATGATGTAACTTCACGGGGTGCCGGTAGATGGCTACGGCCAGAGGCCGGTTGGGTTTGAGGTGTGTGTCTCCGTACACGTAAGCACCTCGGGTAAATAAACGGGGATCCCGATAGGAATTTCAAAAATAAATAAATAAACAATACTTACAATTATGAGATGAATTTTATTTATGTAATAATTTGATCACAAACTTTGGATTTCTGTTTGATACCTTCTGTGTACGGAAGAATGTAAATTAATATTATACACAATACTAATGTATTCCACTTTGACTAACCTGTTGATTATATAAAAAATTGTTTTCACAGGCCTGACGATGGCCCCCTGTGGCCGAAACCAGAAGGTTAGCGCTAGCTGGTCGTCGGAATAAAAATTTTTCACCAAAAAAATAAAGTCATCTTTATTAAATTTATTGCCTAATACCTGCAATAGGAAATAAACTTCCTGTGTATATATATATATCAATATATTCCTACATCTCCTGGATTCTAATTAATATAAGTAACTTTTAAATGCCTAAGATGCCGAAAAGACAAAAAAAAAAAACATATTATAAATTGATTTTATTTCATCACCCTTTATTTCCCATTTGCAATTTTCTCTTATAATTTCTATAATTTATCTGAATATCAAATTTAAAACGTTAATTTTCATGAAAAATAATTAAAAACATAAGCATAAAAATTAGGGTTTGAATAAACCTTTCTTCATATATTATCCTTGGTTCAAAAAAGAATAAGCAGTAAAAGATTTAAAGGAGAAAAAAAAAAAAAAATCTAAACGGCATTCATTTTTCTTTGATTGTTTCCTTCGTGGTTTAGATTTTATACAAATGGAAGAACACGCATGATTAGTTCTCACTTTGGAAATCAAGACGATTTATCTCGAGATGATCAGACTATTACTTTAATTCGATACGACTGATTGGCGGTTGAGAAGAAAACCATTTCTTTCTCCCTCGGGAATATATTATGTTGAACACCTTTTGAAATTCAAAAGAGGTACCTGCACCACCCAGCAAAGTGACATCTAAGCCGGGCATTTATCATTTGAAATACATTTCACGATGTCGATTTTGTAATAGAATGTAAATCATGGGAATCAGAGACACTCTCTAATTGCTTTTAAAACATACTTTAGAAAAATAAATAAATTTATCTCAAATTCTATTTAAATGTAAATTTTTTTTTTTTTTTAAATTAACACTCACACTTTTTTTCACATTCACACTCACATTCACACACTCATACACACAGTCTTTTCGGCAACTTAGGCCATTTAAGACTTTTATTATTATTATTATTATTATTTATTTATTGTTTGGCAATTTCGCCTTACAAAGATGTTATTACATAAGTACTGGTATATACAAAAAGATATAGGATATTGCAATTTTTTTTTTTTTTTCTGTTTCTCTTATTTTTCTCTTAGTTCTTCAATTCTTTCTTCCTCTCTCTACTCGTTCAGGATAAACGCCCTCATCTTCAGAGCCGATGTTGTATAGAAATGTAGTGCGTTAAGATCAAATATACTCTCAATCTTCAGGACCTCCAGTACTGAGGTCTTCCCCTTCAAGTGGTAGGCCCTAAGATGGTGGTAAATAGGGCAGTTAAGTAGGAAATGCTCTAGGTTTTCTGCTTCGTGTAGATTGCATATCGAGCACTCGCTTTCGGCGTCGAATACGTGTTTCGTTCCTTGTATGTAAAGGTTGATTTTTTTTGTATTAGACAGGCGGAGTTGGGCAGTTGTCCGTAGTTTCTCGATGTTGGTTCTAATGTATAGATAATCTTCCGCGTCTCCTTTTATTCTGGTAGATGCGTTTGAAGAGGGGATTGTATTCCGAATGGATCATCCCTTCCAGGTCTTTATCGATGGTTAGTCTTTTTTGTTCGGAAGATACTTCCTCGATGTTATTTTTTCTGATATTAGCATTATTCAGGATGTCCTCGCTTCCAGTTTCCTGGAGCAGCTCCCTTAGCTGTGTAAACCAATTGTATTCCTTCTTGTTTGAATCACTGTTGTCCAGTATCCTCATCCGATCATCATCATTTAAGACTTTTACGATAACCGTTGTATAAATAATTATATTTATTTGGAGTCCAGGCATTCTTATTTAAGCCATTTGGTATCCAAGTGACTTAAATAAAATCATCGGACTGCCTGGGGTCCGAACCCGCGACGTTTGGTATATGAGGTTAGCACGCTAACCTCTACACCAAGCCCCGAGGGCAAATGTAAATTTAAAATTAATCAAATTTTTTTCAAAAAATAGTAAATCTACGAAATAATAGACATTGAAGGCATGAGCGTACCCAGCAGGGGCAGGGGGCAGCTGCCCCCCCTCAGAAGCAAAAAAAAAAATTAAATGTTTATAAAGTGATGAAACGAAACAAAATTGGTGGATGGCGACGGGGAATGATTCTTTTCGTTAGGACTCTACAGGGCCGGAACTAGGAGATTTTTTAGGGGGGCAAAATTTAATTTTCCGCCCCCCCTCCTTAAAATTTTCTATACAAAATTTATATCATTTTACCTTTTTTTTAGTAAATCTTTCTTTAATTGCCGCCCCCTGATATCTGCCGCCCGGGGCACACGCACCCACTGCCCCCCCCCCCCCCCCCCTAGATCCGGCCCTGGGACTCGAGGGTTTTTATGCCTTTAATTCTAAGGCTTTTTCCCTCTATATAAAAAAAGCTATGTCACAATCTGGACGACCATGATCTGCCCCCCCCCTAGATTTGATCCTGGGTACGCCCATGATTGAAGACAATCTATTAAAAAATGGATTCGCAAATTTTCCTATTTTATAAAAATGAGGAATCCACATGGGCGTAGCTAGCGGGGGCTAATGCCCTCCTGGCTTGTCCTGAAAATTTTCTATCTGTTAAAAACAAACATATTTTTTTCCCATTGTGAATTTTTTTAAATGAGATTATATAAAGAAAATAATTAATAATAATTAATAATTAATAATCTTTGTATATATTAATTGCAAAACCCTCCCTCCCTTCTCCCAACGAGTGGTTCCCCCCCCTAACAAGATGTCTGGCTACGCCCATGGGAATCCAATCCTTTTTATTTTTTCATATTTTAAATTAGGGAGCAGTTAACTAATAGAGCAGGGATGTCCAACCCATAACATATTTCCTCTTTTCCAAAATTATGACCTAACTCTATGTTTCTTTAAAGGGCTTTGCGGTCAATCTTTTTGATTAAAAGTAGGGTCCGACCGAAACAAGATTTTCAGCCGAAACCGAGACCGAATATTCGGCCTCAACCTTAGTTTCGGCCGAAACCGTAACCAAACCGAAACTTGCATTTCCTATCTTTTTTTTTTTTTTTTTATAAAAAAACATTCACACTTTTTTCTCATTCACACTCACACTCACACACACATTCACACAGTCTTTTCGGCAACTCAGGCCATATAAGACATTTACGATAATTGTTATTTATGAATTTATATATATTAGGGTCCAGGCATTTTTATTTAAGCCATCTGGTATCCAGATGGCTTAAATAAAATCATCGGATTGCCTGGGGTCCGAACCCGCGACGTTTGGTATATGAGGTTAGCACGCTAACCTCTACACCACGCCCCGTGGGCTGCATTTCCTATCAAAAAATTTATATATTTTTTTTTTTTTTTGAAATTTTTTTCCCCTCCGTGAAAATTATTTTACCTTTTTTTTAGGGAGACAAAAATTTTTTCTCTTTCAAGCCAGATTGACGCTGGAGAAGGTGATTGATAGAAAGTTTTAATAAGTCAATCAGGTGTCTCAACAACCTTGTCTCTCTCTGGGCCACCATTCCATAAATTCACCACTGAACATTGCTTGTTCTCAACGATCTTGGGGTTGGCTTAAATAAGAATGCCTGGACCCCCAATAAATATAATTATTTATACAACGGTTATCGTAAGTCTTAAATGGCCTAAGTTGCCGAAAAGACTGTGTGAATGTGTGTGTGAGTGTGAATGTGGAAAAAGTGTGAGTGTTAAAAAAAAAAACGATCTTGGGGGCTGTTCTGTTTTCTTGCAAGGCCCGCGGGTCTTTGTTTTGTTTACTATAAAAATTTTGCGGATCCAGGGGACCTCAAAACGTGTATATCCATCAAAATCTCGACATCGAATTTTTGACATGAATCCAATACTTTCTCTCTCTATATATGAACACATATAGAGGTAAGAGAAAGTAAAAAATGTATTGTGAAAATTTAAGGTCTTTGAAATCTGCAATGCGGATCTGTTGGTTTTCCAAGTTTCGATTTAAACAAAATATGGTGCCATATAACTTTTGCCTATAACTATAATGTCTATTGCTCTTTGAAGCGTATTTAATACACTAATGTGCCTTTGACTTAATTATACAAATTTCTCATCTCTGGACACAATAATATTTAATAATTACCTTTATAACTCTGCTAAATAGATATAATTGTTAAAATCCGAGGTTAATAATCTTCCTTCCATTTCAAGTTTGATAGATAATTGAATTATAGTTTAATAAAGTCACGTTTTACGCATCAATAATTTCCTTTACTTTCTATTAAATTTATATTAATCAACCATCAACAGTTTTATTTAATAATAAAAGTTTAAAATTAAGATGTAAAAAAGTGATAACCCCTCCCCCCTCTCCCCTCCCCCCCACTAGCACCAGCAACACCCACCGCTTTTGCTAATAGAGTTTATGCTCTAATTGAATGAATGCCTTTTCGGCCCGAGGGCCTCCTTTCTTGAATAATATCGAAATTTAGCATTTAGTTTCTGAATAATTACTCAGCTAGTGGCTTCCGGGCAGTATTCGCTTACACCATTGTGTCTCGCATTAAAATACATATATTCAAATAATAAATCAATACATGACAACATTTTTTAAAAGTTCTCATATAACCACATTTATCTTGATGGTACAAAATTCTCCGTACACCTTACTTTAGATAAAGATATCAATCGAAATGGCTCATGATAGAAAAATGAGTTTCTATTTCTTATATGGCTACTTATCCATCTTTTTCATATATATTTATTTTATTTTACTTGTATTCTTTAAGCATATACAATTTCGTTTCAAAATTCCTCTCTCTGCTGGCTCGGCCCGCCTGCGGCGGACTCTCGCCTTTTTTTTTTTCTTTTTTTTAAACACTCACACTTTTTTCTCATTCACACTCACACACACATTCACACAGTCTTTTCGGCAACTCAGGCCATATTAAGACTTTTACGATATCCGTTATTGGTTAATATACATATATGGCTCCAGGCATTCTTATTTAATCCATTTGGTGTCCAATTGCCTTAAATAAAATCATCTAACTGCCTGGGGTCCGAACCCGCGATGTTTGGTATACGAGGTTCGCACGCTAACCTCTACACCAAACCCCGAGGGCGAAAAGTAGGGCTGGACGGTAATGGATTTTCATTACCGACCTCGATAATGAAAAAAAAACCGGTTTTTCTCGAAAGTCGGTAAAAATTTTTTACCGCCCGCGGAACCAAAGTTTGCCGCCGCGGAACATTTTTTTTTTGCGGAACCAAAATTTTTCCCAGGCCGAAAAAATATTTTACCTTTTTTTTAGAGAGCCAATTTTTTGCCGAAACATTTTTTTTTTCCCGGGGGACCAAAATTTTTTTCCCGCCCGGAAAAATATTTTACCTTTTTTTTAGAGAGCTAATTTTTTGCCGAAACATTTTTTTTCCCGCGGGAGCAAAATTTTTCCCCGGCCGGAAAAATATTTTCCCTTTTTTTTTTAGAGAGCCAATTTTTTGCCGAAACATTTTTTTTCCCCCGCGGAACCAAAATTTTTTCCCGCCGCGGAACATTTTTTTTCTCGCCGAACCAAAATTTTTTACCGCCCGAAAAAATAGGTTTTTACCGACTTTCGAAAAAAAACCGGTTTTTATCGAATTAGAGGTTCGTTACCGCGTTTTCGGTAAAAAATTTTTACCGGTTTTTACCGGTAAACCGGTTTACCGTCCAGCCCTAGCGAAAAGTATTATTATTCCATTCCAATCCAGTGCCTGCTTGAGAATTTGTTTACATTCATGGAATACACAAATGGAAAGAATACATAAATATTTCTCGATACATTTCCTATGGGAGAAATTGTGACTTTAAGAATTAATAACACAAAAAGTTATAGGAATTTCGGGATGAAAATAATTTTCATGTAATCCCTAGAAGGTCCTCTTTTAGCATAAAAAATTTCATTTTAAAATTTAACGGGAAGTTGCCTAAATATAGCGTGACAGACAAACAGACGGACATTAGCGAATTATATATGGACCCTGTTAGGAAATAGTGTGACAAGCGCCCCCTACCGAGTTTTGAGAAAATTAACATTAAAGTTTTTTGTTTTCATTGGATTATATATATATATATTTTTTGTCAATTGTGCAAGTAACATTAAATATAAATTTTTTTAGGACATATTTCATAAAAAAATACTTTAATTATAGCATTTGAAACAATATTCCGTGCTTAACTCAATTTTTAATTTTTTTGGCGCTTGACACACTAATGCATAACAGGGTCCATATATAGATTCCCCTAGGACTGCTAGTGCATCTTTTTATTGATATGCAAACCCTTTATAAGCATCTTGAAAAGGTCATTCTACTTTTGGAATTTTTCACTGAAAGAGAATATTGGGTTATCGAATTTCCTCTTTCCTCGGGCGAAATTAATTTACAAAATTCTGATCTACTGAACCGTAACTGAACACAATAAGTTTCTCTTAAAATTAATTAAAATATGAATATAAATATCAAAGTAAAAAAATTAAAAAAAATAGTTCCTTTTTTTTTTTTAACACTAAAACTTTTTTCCCACACACTCACATCACACACACATACACATAGTCATTTCAGCAACTCGGGCCATATACAATAATACTTTTATGATACCGTATTTTTACTTTCTCTTGCCTCTATATATATGTTAATATATATAGAGAGAAAGTATTGGGTTCATGTCAAAAAATTGATGTCGAAATTTTGATGGACATACACGTTTTGAGGTCCCCTGAATCCAAAAAGGTGATTTTCGTCGACATGGTCTGTCTGGGAACAAAATATCTCAAGAACGAAACGAGCTAGGAGGTTGAAATTTTATATTTAAGTTAGAGACTCACCTAGGGCGTGAAAATAAGCTTTTTATCAAAATCAGCCAAAGAGTACTAGTACTTTACTGATGCACTTTTTCAGTTTTTTTCGATTTTCCAAAAATTCGTTGTAACGATTTTGATTCAAATTCAAAAATCAATTATTTCTGCTCTTTAAAATGTATATACTCATTTCGCCTCCAAAATTGTTTGAAGCACACTTTACTCTCGTACTTCATAGGATAGATAGGAGAAATGGTTGAACAAAACAAAATATAAATATTTTCCCATGTTTATACATTTTACATCTTGAATTCTAATATAACCTAAACTAAAGTTATGTCGACACAAAAAATCTGGTGTGACAAGCACAAAACACAACTTTCGATTACCGAATGTAAGGGAAAGTTGTGTGCTGTGCGGCCAGTCACACCATATTTTTATTTATATATATATATATATATATTGGGGGATCTAGCAAGAGCGGATCCAGAGGTGTTTCTCGGGGGGGGGGGGGGTAATCTGGTGTGACTCGTCGCACAGCACACATTTTTTTCTTAATTTCGGTAATTTAAAGGCGCATTCTATACTTGTTTGCCAGAATACAAATCAAATTTTTAAGTATTTATTTTTAAAATTTTACATTAAAAATAAATTTTTTTTCGAAAAAAAAGTATTTTTTTTAAATCTTGGAGAGGGGGAGTAATTACCCCTCTACCCCCCCCCCCCTTGTATACGCCCTTGGGGTCCAGGCATATTTATTTTGTCCATTTGCTATCCAAAAGGCTTAAATAAAATCATCGGATTGCCTGGGCCCCCCCTTGGTATAAAAGGCCAGCGCCCTAGCAACTTCACCAAGGCCCGAGGGCGAATTCTTTACTTAACTAAATTTTCATTAGATAAAATTAAAGTGATATAATTAGTCGGTCTAATTAGATTAGATTAGAGATAAAAAGCAAAACAAAAATGGTCCTGTCGCCACTTGAGAAATATTTTATTGCATTT
This sequence comes from Euborellia annulipes, assembly GCA_023213315.1. Classification (NCBI taxonomy): domain Eukaryota; kingdom Metazoa; phylum Arthropoda; class Insecta; order Dermaptera; family Anisolabididae; genus Euborellia; species Euborellia annulipes. The sequence goes on along the minus strand of JAKCPI010012793.1, from coordinate 27,769 downwards.
TATTTAATATATATATTACCAAATAGATTTAATTAAAGTTACTGCTGGCTGGCCTTTTTTCAAGTTGAAAAGTTGCCCCATTAAAGGTTTAGAATTCAGGGTTGAATCTTCAAACTAAAACTTTTTTTTTTTATTAAGAACGAAAAGAGAAAAAAAAGACAAAAGTTGGTTAAGAGGAAAAGTTATGTTTCTAGATAATAAAAAAAAAAAAAAGTCAAAGCATTTGACTGGTAAATTGAGTAGATATTTTGTTTGTTTTGTTGCAGATGTGTGGGCAAAATGGTGACACGAAACAGGATGCTCACTTTTTCGGTACGTGAGGCAACACCTGGCGAGCGTAGCGCCATCAAACGTCTCCAGTTCAACTGCAATCGTGCCTTTCAAGATGCACTGCAAGAGGCAAACACAACCTCCATTTAAAGGCTTCATCGTCAACACGTAAGTCTTTAATTTCCGGATCATTCCTTTATGGCTTCTTGGAAAGCTATTTATTTATCGAGGGTGGCGGTGGGGCGTTTATGAGGGGTTCAAAGAAACTAAACAAGAACACGACACCCTCGGGCAATTTTAAATAATCCCCTACTCTTTTTCTTAAGATACTCGGTGAATTTTAAAAAGATGAAAACGTCAGTTCATTTACTTTCTTTCACAAACAAATTCCTTTTAAGCCTTTTTTAATAAATACATATAAAAGTTTTTAATTTTATCCAAATGGACGCACTTGTTTATTGCAAATTAAATAGGCATTTTATATTGAATCTTTTAAGACAATTCACAACGAACATGAATTTATTATTAAATGAAAAATGTAGAGGCCAGTATGACGTTTAAATAAATAGGGATGAAACGATAAGGGTGATTCCTCAGAAAACGCATATTTTCAGTGCTGAAATTTTTAACTTTATACTTTTATGAAATAAAAATCATAGCAGGGACGTATATAAGGGGGGCCGAGGGGGCCCGGCCCCCTCCGAAATTTCCTAAATGCATATACATATATAGGAATATAGAGCCCATAATGGGTCTCGGCATGGGGTACCCAGCGAGGGGCAGCTGCCCCCTAGAAGCAACAAAAAAATTAAATGTTTATAAAGTGATGAAACGAAACAAAATTGGTGGATGGCGACGGGGAATGATTGTTTTTGTTAGGACTCGAGGGTTTTTAGGCCTTTAATTCGAAGGCTTTACCTCTTTATATAAAAAATAGCTATGTCACAATCTGGACGACCATGATCTGCCCCCTGGACGATCATGATCTGACCATGCCCCCCCCTAGATTTGATCCTGGGTCGCCCATGGGTCTCGGCCCCTCGAAATGTTTGCGCGGCCCCGTAGCGCGAAAATGTAGGCTCCACAAAAGGAAATGGTCCGCGAACGGCACATGAAAAAATTTTGGTTCCACGGATGGTGCCGCGGGCGGCAAAAATTTAGCGTCTCTAAAAAAAAAGCTAAAATATTAATATTTTTTCGGACGGGAAAAAATTTTGGTTTTAGTACTTGGTATCATAAGTAATATAAAGATAATGGTCAAGCTCATTAAGCACTATTTCTATTTTTTAAGCTAATGATAGTACATGATGTCCATGGACATGATGTTTTCTAGAAAAATAATTTTTCACATCTTGTTTGATGAGGCTGGAAGCATGCAAAAAGGATATTTAGAAAGTAAAACAGCTGACTAAACAAGTACACCAGTGACTATCACGATTTAAATTTGTTTAAATACTTTTATCTTGACCACAGACCTGATTTATACTTTAACTTTACTTGGGAAATTTCTAAAAAAACTGGCAATACACCAACTAATAATCACAATAGATCAACTCTGTCTGAATCCAAGATGGCTTCCCTTCTTCTCCAACAAGTACTGCTGGAGTCAAACGAGAGACTAGTATTTTACCTATAAAATCAAGTGTCCACGGGCATGATGTTGAATCCTGTGACACTATACCACTGGTTATAAAAGTGAATCAAATTATTTTTATTTATATAATCACTTCATTATCTTCTTTGTTTTTATTTAAATTATTTGAAATATAAGGGGTATTCATGATCTTGCGTTTTGTCGTAAATGTCCTAAATCGTAAACAGTTTAGCACAAAAGTTAACGAACGGACCAAAAATAAATTTGTCCTATGTCGTATTTGATGACTATCGGTGAGATCGAACAACATTCATAACCTACTAAAAAGTATTTTTCTTTTTAAAATTGTCTCACATATCTCATTCATTTTTATTTCTAAATAAATAAATAAGAGAAACAAAAAACACACTAAACACTTGAAAACAAAACACAAACTGCACAAACACTTTTTAGGTTAGAATATAACTTTGACATTTCTAAAGGCGGGAATCGATTTACAACATACGACACCGATATAAGAGACCTGTGGCCGTCGTATGTACTATTTAGCAATACGAGAGGTAAATGTCGTATATCGTATACTCAAATAAGACATGGGAGACTTTTAAGACGATAGGACGTCGTATATACAAGATCATGAATACCCCTATAATTTGTTTTTCTTCAAATTTAATTTAAATATAAATCAAAAATTCTAGTTCTTGATCAAATTTTGAGGTTGTGACAGCCCACGGACATGACAAATCATACTCTGTGGACACTTTTAATACTAGATTTCATGTTGAACTATTAAAGTTGATTACTTACTTTTATTTATTGTTAATATTAGCTGTAGTTTTCAAAAATATACAACAATATAAGTAGTATTTAACAAAAAAAAAAAAGACTTGTGACTAGTTAATATCCGTTTTCATAGGAATGACCCATAAGAGTAATTACAAGTACTTAATTCATAAGTACAAAATTTTTCGTTTTTTATTGACTTGTCTTATATGATTCTGAATTAGCCTATTTTATTTGCTTATAAAAGAGCGTGAAAGGGATCATAATTTTCATAATAAACAAATTATATTATTTTCTATTCCAGAGAATGAAATTAAAGAAGATAATTAAGAATAGAAAATATATATATATCGCCATTTTTAAAAGGATTTTTAATATTTTTCATTAAGAAATATAATTTTATATTTAAAACAATTATAATTAATTTTTTTAATTTAAAAGTAAAAATAAAATATTGTAGACACTAAAAATTGTTTTCAAAATGATTATTTAAAAAACTAAATAAAAAAAAAAAAAAAAATATTTTTAGTGAATCAACTATTTTCATACATCTTTTGTTCATCCATTTTAATTGTGCAAGCCGCTTGATGCTCAATTGAATTTTAATCATGCATAAGCAAAACTCTCCGCCATTTTATAGACGTCTTGACATTTGATATTTATTTAATATATACAGGGCCGCAGACAGACTTGACGGGCCCCGGGGCTACTTACTAATACGGCCCCCCCCAAAAAAAAAAAAATTTAGTATGTAAAAGGCTATTGTCCCAACAATTTTTTATACATTTTTTGACATAATTTTTGAAATAGTTATACAATATTTATTTAAATAAAGTAATTTAAAAATTTTTCAAAATTTCCTAAACATAGAGTAACAATACTGTAATTTATAGAGGTCAGATCCGGGCAGACGACTTCCGGGAAATCTGGGGATATGGAAAATTTTTTGAAAATTAGCCACTGAAATCTGCGTTTTTAGCTATCCTGAGACGTGACAAAGATCAAACTTGCTTTAAGTTTAAAGGGTCCTGGCCCCCTCAGGAATAAAATTTCAGGAAAATGATTTTATTTAGTTTAAGTTTTAACCATGAAAATTATTTTTTATTGGAATTTTAAGGTAGGAGCGCAATGGGCCCGGGCCCCGGGGATATAGCCCCCCTCCCCCCTGATTGCGGCTCTGAATATATATTATATCATTTAAAATTTTCATTTAAATATTAATATTTATTGTGTCTCTGTTTAAAGCAAGTGACTATTTCTTCTTATCTTCGAATAAATAACCTTCGGAGTTTGACATTTTTAGGTTAATTTTCTGCATAAGCTGTTGAAGGGAATTTGTGCATTCTGGTATAAAAAGATTGCACATGCATACTTGTCAAGTTTGCAGTTACTTGTGTAGCCGCCTTAAGGAAAGTGCAGGCAGGCTCTCTAGTTCCCTTATCGCCTAAAAAATTAGCATAAAAAAATTATATAAATCTAACTTTTAATCAGCTTTTGATTTCTCCTTAGATCTTAGGATTATCAGCAATGAATTTTATTATCCGTGAATACCAGATCTCTTGTGACCTATTATTCCCTAAAAGTTCTTTTCAAAGACTATTCGCCAACATCATTAATTTTATTTTGTGAAAAAGTATCTTAAGAGAAGGCACACAAATCTAAAAAAATTAATCTTAATCTTCTGGGGTAAATTAAATTTCTTTTTTTTTTTTTATCCCTGGGGATTCCCATTAAACTAACGCCAGGATTCTTAAGCGTCGTTGGATATTTTCTTTAAATCCAAAATCTTTTAAAGAAATTGTATTTAAAATTTATTCAGGTTGGATGTGTTTATGTCGAGCTCCTGGAAAAGTGAATTTTTTGATGAGAAAATCTGAGTTTTTTAAGTTTTTTTTTTATATCGTTGGACTCGTCTTTGGGTCTGCTGCGTGAAGAGAAGGTCCTTATTGCTGTCAACCACCCTGCAACAGCCTGATTAATCGAAAGGATCCTTGTTATCTTTTATTAAGTATAAAAATTTATCTGATTATCTTTTCGAGGAATGTGAGTAAAAATATATACTAATATTATTTATATATAGAAAGACTAAGAGTATAATGTTTCCCAAATATTAATTTTGAGTAAAGATAAATGTTTTAAACTGGACTTATCACGATAATAAATATTAAAGTAACATTTCGATTATCCTCAGATTTAAAATAGTGTCTAGAAATAAAGGAAAATTTGCTGAAAGTTTCGTAATCCTCTCTCACATAAACAACCTTTGTCCACGGCAGATCCTTGGTCCATGTAAGTCGCTCCGATCTGCCTCGGAGGCGTGAAGTTACCCCTCTTATTTCCTCTTCTATTTTATAAAGCTGACGGTGTGGCACTTTTTTGAACATAATTTTGTGTGAATTTGTGACACTATACATATTTTAAAGATGCCTCTCGTGCAGTGCGCTATCGGATGCGGCCAGGAGCTAAGGACGGAAAAGGAGATATTTTGCGACTTCTGTCACAAATACATGCACTCAACGTGTGCTGGTGTATCGCGAAAGGAGGCCGAGTTATTTGCTCTAAAAAATAGAAGTCTGTTATTCAGATGTGAGCATTGTAAGGGGAGAGATAGTGTTATAGAGGAACTTGCTAACACAGTAAAAAACCTCAGAGAGGAGCTTGAAACGTTGAAAATTTCGCTTAGGAATCGCGACCAACCGGTGAGTCCCATTGAGGACTCAACAGAAACTGTCATCCAGGAGATAGCGGACCGACAAAGGCGTTCGAAGAACTTCTTGATTTTTAATCTGCCAGAACCTCCTCTAGAAGGGAAGACCGATGTTATGGATGCATCTTCAGTTAAAGAAATCTTAAGCGCAGTTCCCAATGTGAAACCAAATGTAGTGAGTGTTTACAGGATCGGCAGGAGGGACACTAATAGATGTAGACCGGTTAAAGTCGTGATGGAGAGTTCATCTGATGTGGTTTTGGTGTTGAAACACAAGTTCAATCAGGCGTTTAAGATTCGATCTGACAAGACTAACAGGGAGAGGGAGTATTTCAGACATATTTTGAGTCAATTAAGATCCAGAGAGGAAAAGGGTGAGCGAGATCTCGTTTTGAAACATATCGACGGCATCCCCACAATTGTAAAAAGAAATCAAAATAGGGACGGAAAAAACTAAGTGACCGGGCAGAGCTATCATTCTACTATCAGAATGTTAGAGGACTGAGGACAAAGTTGGATGGGTTTAGGGCTTCATCAAGCGTATCCTGTGTTAATCATGATGTTGTGGTGCTCACCGAGACCTGGCTGTCCGAGGACATTCATAGCTCCGAGTTAATGCTTAAAAACTTCAATGTATTTAGAAAAGATCGAGATAGCTCAACGAGTTCAAAAATCAGAGGCGGTGGTGTGCTAATCGCAGTCTCCAAAAGATATAAATGCAGAGAGATCCAGGTTGACTGTTCCGGAGTTGAGCAGCTCTATGTATGTGTTTCGGCCAAAGATTTACATATGCTGATTGGTGCTGTTTATCTTCCTCCAGGCTCCGAGAGTGGGATCTACGAGGTGCATGTGAATACTGTCGAGAAAATAATGAGCGAAAATGAATATTCTAGCATCGCTTTATTTGGTGATTATAATCTACCGAGTTCAAATTGGAGCTTGAATGATAATGGAGTTTTTTCTGAACGTGAGACTATCGTGCGGAACTGTATCAATTTATTAGGATTGCGACAGGTTAATAACATTGTGAATAAAAACAATAATATACTCGATTTGTGCTTCACGAATTGCTCTCTGTTGTCTTTGGAGGAAAGTGATGAACCGCTAGTAAAATGTGATACATATCATCCTCCATTGAGTGTTATTTTGAAACTCGATCACTCTATTGATTCGATGGATTATTTTTATATTGGTTACAACTTCAAAAAGTGTGACTTTAAATCTGTGAACGTGTTTTTTGAGGAGTATAATTGGGCTATGTTGGATGAGATAGGTACGGTTGATGAGGCATTCGATTATTTCTATCAGACTTTGTATTATGTGATTGGACTATATACTCCCCTAATGAGGCACAAGAGTTCTTGCTACCCTGTTTGGTTCTCGGGTGAACTGAAGGCCTTGATCTTTAATAAAAAAAGGCTTCACAAAGTTTACAAAACCACAGGTTCTCGTAGTGATTATATAAATTTCTCCGAATGTAGAAAGAGGTGTAAATTGCTATCTAATAAATGCTACCAGGAATATATCCGTCAAGTTGAAAGCAGTATTCCTTTGAATATAAAGAACTTTTGGAATCATATCAACAATTTAAATAGGACTGATGTGAGCCCTGGTGTAATGTCTTTGAATGGTGAGTTGGCAGATACTGAATCGAGTGTGGCAGGATTGTTTGCTAGATTTTTCTCTGACATTTACAATGAGAGCCCTAATCTCGTGGACTATGATGTCCCTAATAATAATTATTGTACAAATGTAATTAATGTCAGTCATATTTATGTAAGTGTGGACACCATTATGAAAAAACTTTTCCATTTGGATGTCGGAAAGGGCTGCGGTCCCGATGAGATACCCCCACTATTCCTAAAAAATTGTGCAGTGTCTTTGTCATACCCGCTCTATATACTTTTTAACAAATCATTTAGATTGGGCTTTTTTCCCGAACGCTTGAAATACAGCTATGTTAGACCTATTTATAAGAGTGGAGGGAGACAAAATATAGAAAATTATAGGCCCATTACATTGCAGTCAACCGTGGCAAAAATAATGGAGGGATTGGTCTACGATACAGTCTACTTTCAGTTAATGAGCACCATTGCGCCTGAACAGCATGGTTTTATTAGGGGTAGAACGACCGAGACCAACTTGCTTGTGCTATGTCATGATATTGTCGAGGCTTTTGGGGATATGCACCAAATTGATGTGATCTACACAGATTTTTCAAAGGCCTTTGACAAAGTGAATCATGACATTTTATTGAGGAAATTAGAAAATTTAGGAGTGCATGGTGCTTTATTGAATTGGCTAAAGTCCTATATCATTGGAAGAAAGTTGATAGTTAAACTGAAATCCCCGACTTCCGAGGTTATAGACGTGCACTCCGGTGTTCCGCAGGGTTCTCATATAGGTCCACTGTTGTTCCTTGTATTTATAAACGATGTAACGGATGTGTTGAGATCGATTTCTGGTACTAGATTCCTTCTGTATGCGGACGATCTGAAAATTTATAGAGTGGTGAGAAGTGTTGATGATTGCCAGACTTTGCAGTGTGGCTTGGATTCTCTGGTCTCTTGGTGCGATAACAACTGTATGAATTTGAATATTGAAAAATGTAAAGTTGTCTCCTTCTCTCGCAAACTGGGTACAATTGAGTATGCGTATAAAATTTCCGCTACCGTCTTGGAAAGAGTGGGATTGATGAAAGACCTTGGGGTTTTGTTTGATGCTGGATTGTCCTTCGGCTCCCATATAGACTTTATGGTCTCCAGAGCTTTCCGGAGACTGGGTTTTGTCCTGAGGAGTGCCAGACCTTTCACTCGGATTAACACCTATAAATTGCTGTACACCTCTTTGATTAGGCCAATCTTGGAGTATTGCGGTGCAGTTTGGTCTCCTTACTATGCGGTGCACAAGTTGGCGGTTGAGAGGGTGCAGAATAAGTTTGTGAAACATGTAACTTATAGGTTAGAGGGCCGGGACAGTATGAGCGTTTTCCATCTTAAAGACTCACTTGAAAGCTTGGAAGCTAGAAGGCTGAGGGGCGATGTCATGTTCATCTCTCGCCTAATTGGTGGCTACATAAATTGTCCTGAGCTACTCGCAAGATTGGATATTCGGGTACCACATTATTCTTCTAGGGATCACCATGTTTTTTATATTAAAACAAAAAGAACAAATTACTCAAAGAATGGCGGTCTCACTAGAATGATGGGAGTGGCTAACGAGGTCTGCGCTCGATTGTCCCTGGATATTCTTGCTGCTGAGCCCAGAGAGATAAGGAGAGGGCTAGTATTGTCACATTTTGTCTGAGTGACTGATGTGTTTTATAAGTTGTTCTGGATTTGATAAAATTTAAAAATTGTAACTTTTGTATTCTCTATGGGTTGTGAGTTTGTATTGGTGTGTTTGTATGTGTATTGTTATTGGGCATTTGTAATTGGGCGCTGCCCGTTTATAAGAAATAAATAAAATAAATAAATAAATTGTATTTATTTATTGGATAAAATTCTAAACAGGTTATTAATTGAATCAAATGTTCAGCTCTAACTTTCTTATGATATATTCCGAGATCATAAAAAAACCGAAAAGATTTAGTAAAAATAGATTTTTTTTTTTTTTTTTTTATTAAAAAAACATTCACACTTTTTTTTTCTCATTCACGCTCACATTCACACAGTCATTCACACAGTCTTTTCGGCAACTTAGGCCATTTAAGACTTTAAACGATATCCGTTAATGATTATTATACATATTGGGGGTCCAGGCATTTTTTATTTAAGTCATTTGGTATCCAAATGCCTTAAATAAAATTATCGGACTGCCTGGGATCCGAACCCGCGACGTTCGGTATAGAAGGTAGACACGCTACCAACTACTCCAAGCCCCGTGGGCAGTAAAAATAGATGAATGGTTTTATATTGCTCAGGGGCCCACATCTTGTGAGTACGTGGATGGCGACCACGAGCTACCCGAGCTGGGACTGGCAGTCCTCTATTCTTTTCATGTCAGTCTCTTCCTTCCTCTTTTCAATAGTCGTCAGACCGTGCGACGAGCCGGCCTGTTCTATCCCTTCCCGGTCGTAAAAACACCCATGAACCGCTGACCCCCTTTATTTTTGCCGACCCCGCACCCCGGCAATAATCAGGCGAGGAAAAAGAAGAAGAAGATGAATGGTTTTATATCCCTAGAACCTGCAAAAATAAATTTAATCAATATAAAAATCCTTTACTTGGGGGTAATATATAAACATCAACTCATGATTTAACATACAAAACAAATTCTTTCATTAATAAATAATATTTTTCAAGATGTGGATTTTATAGCAGGATAATCGTTAAATTATAAAGAAAATAATGGCTGGGATATATTTCATTTATTAGGGCCTCTATGCTGACGTTTCGGTCTTGGTCAAAACCATCCTCAGAGCTACAACAACACAGTAAATTTTATTTGTAAAATTTTACAATGTTATATATGGACCCTGTTATGCAATGGTGTGTCAAAGATCAAACATCGAGTTTTGAGAAAATCAACATTCAAGTTTTTTGTTTTCATTGGATTATATATAATTTTTTTTTTTTGTCAATTGTACAAGTAACATTAAATATAAATTTTTTTTTAGGACATATTTCATAAAAAATACTATTAATTATAGCATTTGAAAAAATATTCCGTCCTTAACTCAATTTTTAATTTTTTGGTCTTTGACACACCATTGCATAACAGGGTCCAAATATATTTCTGTTCCAATAATCCTTTATGAATTTAATTAATTAAAAAAAACAGCATTGAAAAATTCCCTATAAATGTCTAGTTTTTTTTTTTAATCCCCCTTAATTCCGCTTGAAATTCTTTAGAATTTTAAGAGCCGGTTGCTTCACATCTAATTACCTAATTAGCTATCCATGGAATAAGTTAGTTGACTATGACTTTCGAGTCTTTACACATCTAGATAAGCTAATCATACGATTAAATAACACCCCAGGTGATTGTTAGTTATCTAAAGTCCCTATAAGGGATGAAATTAGGAACACAATCCCTATTTATTTATTTTATTTTTTGAAATATTAAAATTTTTGTTAAAAAATCAATTAGATTTTAAATTTTTTATAAATGATGACAAATAATACATTTCGAATAAAATTTTTTTATTTCTATTGTAGTTTCTTTAGATGATGAGTTGAAAAAGATTTTTCTTATTATTGTAATTGAATTTCGAAACTCCCGGATGCTGTATTATTTGTATCGGAAAGAGGACTGCCTGAGCTAGAAAGGAGATAAAAACAAATTTCGAACAAATAGCCTGGCATTTTATATCTCTTTCTTTTAAGTAATTTGGTAAAAAGACGTCGCCGTCGTCTTTTCAGGGTAATGAAGTTTAGATTCAAGTTTTAGCACACTAAAATCAAGTTTATAACCTGAAACACAATTAGGTTTTTCCTTTAAACTTATGTCAACTCATTTGCTCTTCTTTACTTTAGTTTAAATATGTTTAAAATTTAATTTGATTTTCTTTTAGAAAATAATTAATTCCGGACTTTTTTTTTTTGTTGATTCGCTTCGAAAATTCATTCAATTGCGTAATAAGGCATTACAAGAATTTGTCATTTCAAATAACGAAAACAAAAAGAAAGTTGGAATTATGTAAGGTACGAGATTTATTAAAGAAAAGGAAATAGACCTATATAATTAAAAAATAAAAAATAAAGAAAAAGTAAAAATGGGATCTTAAAATAACTAAAGAATGAAATTAAAACATTCCATAACATAAATAAAGGGTCGTACTAAGCTAAAAATATTTTCATGTGAAATGATAACCATGAATTTTGGAGTTTAGGCTTTCACAGTTTCCCCCCACCCCCCCCGTTATCATTAGTAAAAGAATTTGATTTTCAGTTTAACTGTGGTTTATTTGTAAAAATTACAACGTTTCGGCCACTCATTCTGTGGCCTTCTTCAGGTACAATTCAGCTATGATTATAAAGGTTGTTACATCTGTGACAATCTCAATTGAATTAGTTGTGAGAAAAACAAGATGGCTGACGCTTCCCGGCATGCACGCATAAATAAATTTCTACTAATTGGTCTTGTTGACATTATTAAATTAAATACATTGTATTTATTGATATAAAAAATTAAATTTACAAAATTGCACATTAATTAAAATTTAAATATTCTTAGAGAGATATATTCTAAATCTGTGGGTACAGGGTAAAGAGAGGGAGGGATTGGTCAGAAGAAAAGCCCTCTAAGCTTTGACCATTATAAAATTTATAAAATGAATTTCAAGAAAATTGGAAAAAACTAAAAAAGTGCACTAGTAAAGTACTAGTATTCGAGGGGCGCAATTTGATTTGTATAGAAGAAATAAGAAAATATTTAAAATTTGAAAGAAATCTTTAAAGAGGATTTCAAGAAAATTAGAAAAAATTAAAAAAGTACACCAGTAAAGTACTAGTACACAAGGTTTTCCGAAGACGAAACGTAGCGCAATTTGTTTTCTATACTAGAACTAGGAAATATTCAATATTTGAGAGAAATCGTTTAAGGGAATTTCGAGAAAAATTGGAAAAAACTAAAAAAGTACATCAGTAAAGTACTATATAGTACCCAAATTTTCCCAAACACGAGACCTAGCACAATTGCATATTTAGACTGCAAATAATATATATTCAAAATTTGAAAAAAATCGTTAGAGCCGTTTTCGAGAAAGTGTGTGTGTATATGTAATATTTTGTCAATTGAAATCTGGTGTGATAAGCACAGAACACAACTTTCGATTACCGAATATAAGAGAAAGTTGTGTGCTGTGCGACCAGTCACACCAGATTTTTATTTTTATTTAATTTTATTTTCTACAATCTCTCAAAAGAGATTATATATATATGTCGTAAAAAATTTAGACATTTCATGTAATTCTCGAGCATTACACGATCTGTCTAAGGCCCAATTGCATTTCATGAACTGTCTAAAATTTTTAGCCAGATCATGAAACTGTTTGACCATTACACGATCTGGCTGCAGTTCATGAAATGTCTAGACAGTTCATGGACTGTCTAATTTCACGATCTGTCTACGACATATATAAATAACAGAGAGACGAAGGAGACTTAGCAATGTTTGAAAATTTTCACGGCAAGCGGGATTTGAACCCGAATTGTATAGCAGCTCTAGGATATCTTGTAGTAGGATAGAATAAAAGCGTACATAAATATTACGTTCATTGCAATTTAATTTAATAATTATCATATTCATTGCAATTTAGACTAAATAATTTAACTATCCAAAAAATTAGTTTCAAAATATCTCTAATTCGATAAATGAACAATAATTAAAAAAATCTGGTGTGATGGCGCACAGAACACAACTTTCTCTTACCTTCGGTAATCGAAAGTTGTGTTCTGTGCTTGTCACACCAGATTTTTTGTGTCGACATGTATTTAGTTCCCGACAGTACGGTACAATCGATTTTCACGATGTACAATTTATAAGTATGTGAAAATATTTATATTTTGTTACCATGGCAACCATTTCTCCTATCTTTTCTATGGAGTACAAGAGTAAAGTGGTCTTCAGAAGATTTCAATCGCAAAATGAGAATATACATTTTAAAGAGCATCTATAAAATAATTGATTTATGAATTAAAAAAAAAAATCGTTGGAGCAAATTTTGAGAAAATCGAAAAAAAACTGAAAAAGTACATCAGTAAAGTACTAGTACTTTTTGCCCGATTTTGTTCAAAAGCTTCGTGTCACGTCCCATGGGGGGTGCCTAACTTAAATATAAAATTTCAACCTCCTAGCTCTTTTCGTTATTGAGATATATTGTTCACAGACACACACAGACAGACAGACCATGTCGCGAAAACCACTTTTTTGGATTCAGGGGACCTCAAAACGTGAAGATCCATCAAAATCTCGACATGAATCCAATATTTTCTCTCTATATATTTCATATATAGGGTAAGAGAAAGTAAAAAACTATACGACATCCAACACCAAATTTTAGTTGCAATTACCATTAATTCTTTTTACTTTCTCTTACCTATGTATATATGTAATATATATATAGAGAGAAAGTATTGGATTCATGTCAAAAATTCGATGTCGAGATTTTGATGGATCTTCACGTTTTGAGGTCCCCTGAATCCAAAAAAGTGGTTTTCGGACATGGTCTGTCTGTGTGTGGGTGGGTGTGTGGGTGTGTGTGTGGGTGTGTGGGTGTGTGTGTGTGTGTTCAATTTTAAGCATGAAGGAATTGAGCTACGAGGTTGAAATTCTATATTTAACTTAAACACCCCCGGGACCGGAAAAATAAGCTTTTAACAAAATCGACCAAAGAGTACTAGTACTTTACTGATGTACTTTTTCAGTTTTTTTTCGATTTTCTCAAAATTTGCTCCAACGATTTTTTTTTAAATTCAAAAATCAATTATTTTTTAGATGCTCTTTAAAAATGTATATTCTCATTTTGCGATTGAAATCTTCTGAAGACCACTTTACTCTTGTATTTCATAGGGAAGATAGGAGAAATGGTTGCCATGGTAACAAAATATAAATATTTTCCCATACTTATAAATTTTACATCTGAATTCAAATGTTCCGTACTGTCGGGAACTAAATATATGTCGACACAAAAAAATCAGGTGTGACAAGCACAGTACACAACTTTCGATTACCGAAGGTAAGAGAAAGTTGTGTGCTGTGCGCCAGTCACACCAGATTTTCTTAAGTGATTTCACTTATACAAACCCATTAACACACTTTTAAATTACATAAATAGACCTTTGAATTTTATTTAAATTGTATACTTGGAGCTAAAGCCCTTTACTACGTTCCCTTTTTTTTTTTTTTTTTTTGCCAATTTTCTTTATAGAGAGAAAGAAAGAGGGAATCAGATTGAATTTCTATTATTCGACAGACACTCTCTTTCCTCCTCCTCCTCCTCCTCAATGAAAAGTTATAAAGTTAAGATAGAAAAAGTTTCCTTTTTATAAAGGTAATTAATTATTTTAACAAAATGCTAGGGTTAATTGAGCATGATTGGGAGTAATTGAAGAGTAATTAAAAAAAGTAGGAAGTAACTTATTCATTCTATTTAGTCACTTCTTTCATATTAAAAAAAAAAAAAAAAATTCAATACGGCTAACTTATTTTCTCATTTGCTAATACAGTATGTACTGTTCTCATAGATATTTGTAAACATTACTGAATATTGTTTAAAGTTTGTTCAAAAATAAAATATTCTATAGGTGGATTGAAATAATTTACTGAATGCTTGTCCTTTAAATCTTTCTTTAAGTTACACGAACGTTCTTTAAAGTTATTGGTTCTTTAAAATAGTTCATTAACTCTGATGGCTCAGGATATGTACACGCAGAGGAATTTGTATACTAACATTCTAACTTACCAACAACTGAAAGAGGGAGTGCTAAGAATTTGTCCTGAAGATGAGTGACGTTAATCCCCGAAACGTCGACAAAGAAAAATTAAATAATTCTGGCCGAAAACAAGTCTTGTTTTTATTTCATCTTCTATACAGCGGCGTAACTAGTCTTTGAGGTCGGAGGGGGCGAAGCTCAACTGGGACGCCGTTTTTCGTTTGAGCTTTTTTTAGTAGGATATACGATTCTCATTTGACCTTTTTTTATTTTTTAGTATTCGAATCTCGTTTGAGCAGTTTTTTTTTTTTTTGCAATTTTTCTCCGGGTTTGTGATATAAAATGAATTTATTGTGATGTTAAAATTGGAAAAAGCTGGAGATTTCGGGGAAAAAAAAGGAAAGCCGGATCGGGCGCCTATGTCGGTAAGAGGGGCGCCAAAGGCTTGATCCGCCTGGGGCGAGCGCCCCCCCTTCGCCCCCACCTGGATACGCTACTGCTTCTATCTGTATTACGGCCTTCCTCCACATTTTCTTTGATGATATTTGGACTTACTTCCACCCTTTTTAGATAATAGTTTCGTCCATCCCCCCCCCCCCCAGTCGGTGGTTTCGACCAGCGCTGATAATAATACGGTCTTTTTCTTTAAGTTATACGAGTAGTTTAAACCGGGGTTCCCCAAGAGGTGTCGATGTCTTGAATCACTTAGCCATTGAAGAAATCATGAAGAGAAATAGCCTGAGAGGATTTTTTTTTAATTCACTGATAATGCGAAACAAATAAAAAATATTTTTTTTGAGAATCATAGTATTTGATAAGGGAGCGTACAAGTATTACGTAACGCAATTTGGGGGGAGGGGGGTCTCGTAAAACGTTACCATGCGTTACAATAGGGGGGTGGATCCAGAAAAAATGTTACGGCGCGTTACATGGGGGTGGGAGGGGGGGTCAAATATCTTCGAAAATTGCGTTACGTAATACTTGTACGCTCCTAATTCATTAAATTTTGAGTTTTTATTATGGTCAGATGATAAACATACTCTCTATTTAATCTAAATAAAAAAAAAAAAAAATGTGTGGTTTTATGAAAGCACGATGCAAGTGAAACTTTTTTATTCTGATCGTAGGCGTTTATTTGAAAATTTTCAGAAAATATTCAATTAAGGGTATTAACATCGCGTTTTTTATTCTTAACTTAATAATTGGAAAATGGGAAATCAATAGACGCATGTTAAAAACTGAGAACAATATTTATTTAGTAATTGAAGATTTGAATCATTTTAAATTATTTTAAAAATTATATTTTATCAATTTAAAAATTGAATAATTAAATCTCACAATTATTTTTTTATAATTCGTCATATATATTAAATTTCAACTTTCCTATTTTTGTCGTCACGGCTTGTGACGTCATGGCTTGTAGCTTTCACGGCCTGTAACGCGACGAGAAAATTTGAGGCCATCAAATAAAAGTTTCACTTTAAAAAACTCTCAAAAGCAATACATTAAATTTAATTTTGCCTCTATGTAAATAGATTTGAATGGCATGGTGGTGACTAAGACGATACAGATGGCAAATCCCCTTAGATGCATCCCCCTATTGATTAATTAAACGTGCAAAGAGTAGAGAGGTTTGTCCAATTGTCCCCTTCTCGACCTCCGGGTCCAGTGAGGCCAGGGGCCAAACCCCTTTGTCCAGGGATTCAAAGCCACCCTTGGCCTTTAATAGGGCTCAACCCAATCGGTATGTTCAGTGTTCACCACACCTTTGCCAAATAAATAATCGAAACGGTGACAGCACCTGACATATACACCCTTTACTACTCTAAACGAAAATCAAAGATGAATGGTTAGGGGGGGGTGTCAAATATAAAATGAGAAATTTTAAGGAGGATATCCTGTGTGAAAGGAGAGGTTAGGGGTGTTAAAGAAAACATCCATCCCTTCTTTAAAAAAGAAATAAAAAAAAAACCCCTTTTCGCCTACAGAGACCACTTAGGAGTTATTTTAATATTAAACTAAACAAGTACCGATGGCTTTGCACAGGGGCCTACATCTTGTGGGTACATGGATGGCGACCACGAGCTACCCGAGCTGGGAAAGACAGTCTTTCTGTTCTTTCTTCCTTCCTCTTTTCAACCGGCGTCAGACCGTGCGACGGCCCTGCCTGTTCTATTTCTTCCGGATGGAGGATTGGAGAGAGTGAGGTCCGCCGACCCCGCATAACGGGAGTAAGGTCAGGACAGAAGAAGAAGAAGAAGAAGAAGAAACAAGGGCTAATCTTTACTATAAAGTTCGCTCCCACCAGAGAGCGCTGACGTGCTTTACTCACGATTCTCTCGTTCTCTACTTTGTGATTCGTTCTTTGAATTTAATTTGAAAATCGCCATGGAAACAAGTACGGATGGCTACCGGGGGACGTTCCACACGCTGATTACTCGGGGTCACCAACCCGAACTTTCACCGCGCTTGGCATCACTTAACCGTAAGGATTGTGGTGAAATTCAAGATGTAAAATTTATAAACATGGGAAATATTTATATTTTGTTACGATGGCAACCATTTCTCCTAGCAAGAATAACGATTTCAAAGGAAAATGAGAATATACATTTTAAAGAGCATCTAAAAGATAATTGATTTTGAATTTTAATCAAAATCGTTACAGCAAATTTTGAGAAAATTGAAAAAAAAAAAAAAAAAAAAAAAAGAAAAAAATCTGGTGTGACTGGCGCACAGCACACAGCTTTCTCTTACCTTCGGTAATCGAAAGTTGTGTACTGTGCTTGTCCACCAGATTTTTTGTGTCGACATGTATTTAGTTTCCGACAGTATGGTACATTCGATTTTCAAGATGTAAAATTTATAAGTATGGTAAAATGTTTATATTTTGTTACCATGGCAACCATTTCTCCTATCTTTTCTATGGAGAACAAGAGTAAAGTGGTCTTCAGAAGATTTCAATCACAAAATGAGGAATATACATTTTAAAAGAGCAACTAAAAAATAGTTGATATATGAATTTTAAAAAAAATCGTTGGAGCAAATTTAGAGAAAATCGAAAAAAACTGAAAAAGTGCATCAGTAAAGTACTAGTACTTTTTGGTCGATTTTGTTCAAAAGCTTCGTGTCACGTCCCATGGGGGTGTCTAACTTAAATATAAAATTTCAACCTCCTAGCTCTTTTCGTTCTTGAGATATTTTGATTCACAGTCACACACACACAGACAGACACACACACAGACACACACACAGACACACAGACAGACCATGTCGCGAAAACCACTTTTTTGGATTCAGGGGGACCTCAAAACGTGAAGATCCATCAAAATCTCGACATCGAATTTTTGACATGAATCCAATACTTTCTCTCTATATATATATATACATATATACATAGGTAAGAGAAAGTAAAAAAAAGTGCACTAATAAAGAACTAGTATGATTTTGTTTAAAAGCTTATTTTCACCTCTTGTAGGGGGCACCTAATTTAAATATAAAATTTCAACCTCGTAGCACTTTTAGTTCCTGAGATATTTTGTTCACAGACAGCACACACACACAGACCATGACGCGAAAACCACTTTTTTGAACTCAGGGGACCTCAAAAATCTCGACATCGAATTTTTGAACATGAATCCAATACTTTCTCTCTCTATATATAAAGCTATACATATATAGGTAGGAGAAAGTAAAAAATAAATACAGTGTATTGACAGCAAATGTTCTGAGATGTTCAGGTCTATTCTCTAAAAACAGACGTTAAAATTTAAAATCAACAAATGGGTGTTAAAAAGTAATGTAAAAACAATCAACGATAAAAAAATGCTTTTAAAAAAGTTTTAACAGCGACGTTAACATGTTTGCTTTTATTTCAAAACCTTACTTTTTAGGTTAAGGACGCCATGTTTATTTTAAACACGACGTTAAAATATTAAAGGCACCCTCTTGACATGACATTAATTGTTAACACTATTTACTAAATGTTAACGCTTTAAAGGTTTTGTTTACAGAATAGCTTTTTGAGGCAAGGAAGTGATTTTGAATAACATTTTTTTTAACGCTTACATTACTTTTTAACACCCATTTGTTTATTTTAAATTTTAACGCCTGTTTTTAGAGAATAGACCTCGGGAGGTTCCCTACTTAAAGAAGAACTTTTTCATATCTTATTTTTAAAATCGCAAAAAAAAAAATTAATTTATTCGTTAAACAAAAGATAAATTATATAAATAAATACACTTACCTTGAAATGAAATTTTATCTCGGCGATGGTTCATATAATTTTCACTCCCCCCTCTCTTCATCTTGGAAAATTATTAATTTATGTTTAATTATACCCCTCTTTATCTTTAATGAAAGGGATGTTTTATTTTAGAATTACAATTTATTCTTCCTCGCTCATTTACATTTTCATTCCTTCTTAGACCCTGGGCTTTAAATACATTAAAATAAACTTTCGAAGTGGGGGGGGGGATGAAAGAGGAGTAGCTGGGGGGGGGGATGGTAAATAAAAGCCAGTTGTGAACAATTTTTTAAGACTATTAAAGCTTTCTATAGACAGGTCTTATAAACTAATTCCATGTTGTTTGTTTAAAGAACAATATAACAGAAAAAAAAAGCAAAAGTTTATTTATTATTTAAGATATCACACAAACAAATTAGCAGGTTATGGAGAGATATGCTTTAAAATTCATTTTATACAAAATTTTTTTATATATATAATATATTTATTTTATATAGGGGGGTGTAAGTTTATGCACAAGGGAAAATCAAAAAGTAAAGGTAATTTATATTTATCTTAAAAAAATAGTAATTAGTATACTATTACATTCATAGACGTAAAAAGGTCACACCATATACGCCTATGATTACATGATTTTTTTTAACAACAATCTTTCACTTAAGCTTCTGAAGTTTATTTAGATGCAAAGCCGGTTTTCACATTCACTCAAATCATTCACTTAGCACACCACCATAGATGTAAAAGTATTTGGTACTAACTTGTTCTTGACAAAATCTATCCAAAAAAAAAGCATAAAATTTTTTTTATATAGATCATGTTATGTAATTAGAGGAGGATTATTTTGACAAATCCGAAAATCTTTGAGTTTATGCAATCAAATTAAAAAATATTATAATATTCTCATAGGTCCCAGACAGCTTGAAATATTGCAAATCTTGCACAATATTAACTATAATGCAGAAATCTTACAAATCTTGCACAATATTGCAGCATATCTTGACAATGATGCAGAAATATCGCAAATCTTGCACATTATTGACAATATTGCAGCAAATCTTGCACAATATTGACAATATGGTAGAAATCTTGCACAATCTTGCACAATATTGCAGCAAATCTTGCACAATATTGACAATAATGCAGAAATATTGCAAATTTTGCACAATATTGACAATATTTCTTTCTTTTCGTATCTTAGCCAGGCCGGGGACGATTCACGATCGTAACTGTTGTCCATCCCGTGATTCGAGTTGTTTTTTTTTCTTTTGTCTATGTTTCTCCTTGAGAGCTGCGCCGGGATGGGGTTCACTGCTGTCGCGGTCAATTTGCCATTCATTATGTAAATAAATGTCAATCATCATTGTACACTAAGAGGGGCAAATAAGCCCTATGTACATGGACTTTAATAAATAAAAAAAAATAGTGCAGCAAATTCGCACAATATTGACAATATTGCAAATCTTGCAGAATATTGCAAATCTGATTGCACAATATTTACAATATTGCAGCAATATTGCAAATTTTACACAATAAACTTGCAGGAATATTGCGGCAATGTTGTTTGCGCTGCAATATTGTCAATATTGTACAAGATTTGCAATATTTCTTCAACATTACTGCAATATTTCAAGCTGTCTGGAGTGAGTTACCGCAAAGTGCCTTTAGTCTTATTAATATTTTTCCTCTCACTGATATGATCATAATATTAATTTACAAATTTAATTTTGAATAGGATTGCAAAGGCCAGCAGAAATTAAAATAATTTTATTTATTATTTCGTAGACGTTTTGGGAAAGCATTGCTGCCATCTTCAGGACGAAATAATTATCACAATGTCGATGGATAATTTCGTGATGTATACATAACTATCGATTACTAATTGTGTATAATATAAAACAAATTTTAACAGTTATATGTCGTACTTGGTTATGTATCACGAAATTATTAATCGACACTGTGTCAATTATTTCGGCAGCGATGCGTTCCTGAAACGTCGACCAAATAAAATAAAAATATTTTTTTTTTGTGCCGGCAATCAATCCTGTCCAATCGTCACGCCAGCCATCTCTATTCTTCATGATACTTTTTCCTTTAGTTCCACTATCCAAAATATCTCGTTATCGATTATAATGAAGTAGAGATTTACAGATGAAAATCAGGAGACTTTTTTATATTATTATATGATTATCAAGGTTTTTTTTTCTGTAAAGAACAAATTTTATATTTAAATTTACCTTTGACCTCAGAGACAAAACATTATCTTCTGATGCCAGAGGTCGAAAGTTTGCATCCCATCACAGGCGAAAAAATTTATTTCAATTGAATGGATAAAACATTTTTGGAAACAGTATATCGGTTCATGCAAAGTATGCATTTCTAGTTCAAATCAAACAAATCTCCCAATTTTTAACTTAACCAATCTATAAGGACAAATAAAAGATCGCTAGGTTTTTTAGGAATTACAATATTTATGATTACTGAGACACAAAAAAACCCGGGCGAGGAATACAAAATTCTTTCATGATAAATGCTAACGATTTACAGGCCGAATTTATTCCACTTTATAGTCGACGTTTTGGGAGACTCAACCGCTTCATTCAACAGAACTAATGTGGTTAACCCTTTATGTTGGAAACTAGCTTTGTACACGAATCCTACCAACCTGGAGACTAATTTGGACTATCAAATTCATTCATATGACGAAACAAGTAAGGGTGAATTAATTAATAACCACACTAGTCCTGATGAAGGGAGACGTTTAGTCTCCCGAAACGCCGACTATATAGTGGAATAAATTTGGCCTGTAAATATTAATATCTCCAGCGTTATTAATCTACCAATCATCATTCATTGTAACTTCTTGAATATTACTATTAATTTTCTTTCTTTTAACAAGTACAATCGAAAAAATAGTAAAAAGGAGGACCAAAATGAAATTTTGTTTAGATTGAAGAGGTAAAGTGGCTGTTGTATTTAAACAGGACTAGGCAGTCAGGTTATTAGTCTCCACGAAATAAAACTCTCTGTTTAGGAAACAGTTACGACTTTAATGAAATAACGCCATTCTCAGTCTAATTATCGAGAGTATGAACTCAAATGACAGAGAATTGAGTCAAATAGTGGAGTCAATGCTCTGTCATTTGAGTTCATACTCTCGATAATAGGACTGATGATGGCGTTATTTAAATTTAAGCCGTAACTGTTTCCTAAACAGACAAGAGCAGATACAGGGGGGGTAAAGGGGGTAATTACCCCCCTGAGATTTGAAAAAAATACTTTTTTTTGAAAAAAAAAAAATAATAATAATGTATTTTTAATGTAAAATTTTAAAAATTAATACTTAAAAATTTGATTTGTATTTATATTCTGGCAAACAAGTACAGAATGCGCCTTTAAATTATCGAAATTAAGAAAAAAATTTGTGCTGTGCGACCAGTCACTCCAGATTACCCCCCCCCCCCCCCCGAGAAACACCTCTAGATCCGCCACTGTAAACAGATACTCAGGAATTCGCAGTGACTTTGCAGCCAGGAGATTAAATAAAAAATCTTTTTATTTAATTTTTATTCGCCGACGTTTCGGTCGCCAATCACGACCTTCATCAGGGCAAATATTGTCAAATATACACGAAACGTCGGCGAATAAAAATTAAATAAAATATTTTTTTATTTAATCTCCTGGCTGCAAAGTCACTGCGAATTCCTGAGTAAATCTTCACAGCCATAAAACAATGTATCAATGTAAACAGATAATTTTACTAATTGGTGACTAATAACCTGGCTGCCTGCTCATGTCACCTATAGTTGCAATTTTGTTTATATTAAAAAAAAAAATTTCGCAAGGCCCTCGGGCTTGGTGTAGGGGTTAGCCTTCTATACCAAGAGTCGCGGGTTCGGACCCCAGGCAGTCCGATGATTTTATTTAAGCCATTTGGTATCCAAATGGCTTAAATAAGAATGCATGGCCCCCAATATATATATTAATAACATACCAGTATCTTTAAAAGTCTTAAATGACCTAAGATGCAGAAAATACTGTGTGAATGGGAAAAAAAAATTTTCTCCGTCTTCTTCAATGATCATCTTACAACTATACCACCGACAGCGCAGGAAGAATAAATCATCTCAAAGAAGCTCGAGCTCTTTGAGCTTCAACCATAAAAAAAAATTAAAATTTGTTTTCATTAAATTTTTACTCCTGAGCCTCTTGAGGTGCAATAAATGATTTTTTCCCCTCTGAACGCAATTTTCAAATCTAGCTATCTTTTATTTGACCTTAAAGATTTACAATCGTTTTTGTTTTGCACTTTAAAATGTAATCTAAGGGGCGAACTAAAGAGTGATAGCTTTTTTCTTTATTTCATAAATCACATTTAAAATTAAAGTATTACTATAATTAGATAACAAGATCCAGTTGAGCTTTCAAATATAATTACAAGCAAGAAATTTGGGACAAACATGCGTTTAAACCAATAAATCCTCTTTATTTTTTGATTTTCGCTTGTATTTATTTATTTATTAAATATACGTTGCTTAAAAGTCCGGGCCAGGATTCACACACGCCTCAATTGTCAGGGAGGTCATCGCTCAGGCCGTTTGAGAAGACCTAGAGCGATAGCCGCTTGGCGACACTTTGCCACTACCTCGTCCTGTACAAGTGCAAATGATGCCGCAAGTAATATCAAACCGACAAGAAGGTAGGCGCAAGCCGCCAAGGTGGGCACTTCAAGCCCGATGGTAGTCAACGCCAGGAAGCAACGATAGAGTGCATCAACGAGGGGCTCGTCCTGGCAGAGGGATAACGCCAAGGCGCCGGCCATGAGGTAAACCACGAGTACCACGAGCACCAGGGTGGCTGGCACCTTCCTCGGCGGCGGCGCGACCACAGGGGGTGGCGGGAGGCCGATACTATTAGGCGGCTGGGGAGAACCTGGCCTCCAAATCAACGGCATCCGGGAGGGAGTGTTGTGCGAAGGTACACTGTAAATAAAAAAAAAAAAAACCTTGAGTTACAGCGATTCTTTTATGGCGTTGCCTGCTCTAGCCAATCAGAAACCTTGTTTTTAAGGGGCGAGTTTCGAAAAAACGTTGAGAAGCTGGTTACTCTAGACGGCAAGAGATGGCGTTAGTTCTCCCCCATAGAAAGACACTTTGAAAATTTGAGTGCGGTAATTTTAGAATTGCCAAACTGCTTTCGAAAAAAAAATATAATTTTTAACAAAAATTACAATACAATACTCAGGATTCGCAGGGATTTTGCAGCCAGGAGATTAAATTTAAAAAAATCTTTTATTTAATTTTTATTTGCCGACGTTTCGGTCGCCAATCACGACCTTCATCAGTTTTAGATTTAATTATTATAAAGAATATTCCTCAAATTAAATGTGTTATTATTAATTATTAATTATATTATATATAAAGGGGTCGGAGAATATTAACCAGCAACTTTATAGCTCCACCTGACGTCCTTTTATTTGGCAGATATTTCGATGCGTAGGACACACATCATCTTCAGTGCCGCGAGGATATAGTAGGTGGGCTTTGTCTATTAATATCAAATGCCTTAGGGGCGTTAAACATAATTAGTGAGGTGCCTTCTCTAAGCTGATGACCGCTCTGTGTCCAAAGCAGAAGCAATTCTGGTCCTGGTTCTGGATGGTAAACATCTTATGATTCTATTATTTTCCATGTTTGTAGCTCCGATGATGGTTCAAACCCGAACCGAAACGCCAGCAAGTGATTAGAGTTTTTATTAAATTCAAATGAAATAAATTTGGCTGCATTCTTCTTTGGATATTATTCCTTATTATCTTGAATACATTACTACAGCTATAATCAAATATTCAACTATTACAATTAAGTTTTATTTTAAAATTTCAAAAAAATAATAAATGTGAGTACAGTGTATCATTTGAATAAGAGACATCCGAGCAGCAAGTAAAAGATAATATTTTTGTACATATCAAAGTTAAAAGAAATTGCATTTAATTGCAATGAATATTAAAATACCTAAGATCGTGTATAATTGACAATATTTGTAAGTATATCTGATATTTCTCGAATTTGTATTCTTATTGTAATTTAATTTAATAAATGTTATGATCATAGGCCCTGATGAAGGTCGTGATTGGTGACCGAAACGTCGGCAACTAAAAATTAAATAAACATATTTTTTTATTTAATCTCCCTGGCTGCAAAGTCCCTGCGGATCCTTAGTAAATCTCGACAGACATAAAACATCAATTTATCGATTACAATACAATGTATATAAAATTACATACTTTCTATTTTTCACAGCGGCAACAAACCCGAGCCAGAGTCCGAAGGAGGTCAGGGGAGCGAAGCCGAAGGCGGGCAACGCGGCTAGTTATATTAATAATTTGATAAATAAACTCAGTATGTTATAATCAAAAGAAAACATAAAAAAAAATTTCCAATTATTGTTTCATATAAAAACCCTGAGTCCTATTTTTAAAGGGAAGAAGAATTATTACGGATTAAATAAAACATTCAAATATTTTATCTAAAATGGTATTACGAGAAAAAAAAAGAAGATATCATTAAATTTAATACGTACTATTTTATGGAGGGTGGAAGAGAGCGAGAGAGCGAGAGAGAGAGAGAGAGAGAGAGAGAGAGAGAGAGAGAGAGAGAGAGAGAGAGGAGAGAGAGGACTCAATGAAATATATTTTACTCTTCCATTTATAAAACTTTTCTATTAGCTTTTGCTATATTTTACATGTAAAGTATCTTTTAATGATCCTCTATATATTTTAGTTTAGTTTTCGACTAAATTTTATTTAATAAAATATCAGAGCATTTTAAAGTGAGATTAAATTAAAATTATTAGGTATTAGATATTTGATTTTTTTTAAATTTATTAATGAACAATGAAAAAAGTACTGCAGTAAAAATCTTTTCAAGTGTATCGCATTTTATAATTTTATTTTAGTTTTGGATAAATTTTAAATATAATAGAGGAGATCTTGCCAATTTGGCCGCATTTAGAATTTTTTGATACGAATGATACTCGTAATTTGAAATTCTAATCACTTATTGTATCTTACTGGACGATGTGAGGTGTTGTGACTAGGGCTGTGCAAAATAATCGATTAATCGATTATTTTCTTAAAAATTTCTTTAAAATATCGATTATTTTCGGTAAATATGCGTTTGAAAAGATGGGATGAGACTCGTATACAAAAAAAAGGTCAAATGATTTTCACAAGAGAAAAAAATGGAAATTAGACTAAAAAAAATTTTCACAGAAGGGAAAAAATGGAAATTTTACTAGAGAAAAAAAAATAGGTATAATCGATTATTTTTTCTTTTGTCCGGATCCAATGATCGATTATTTTTCAGAATCGCTAAACGTTTATTTTTTCCCATAATCGAACCCCCCCCCCCTAATCGTGACTAATTCAAACTCGAATGCAAATTATTTTTGAATACATCGAAAGAAAATCTGTTCAAAATCAAAATCTTCCGAGCTTTAATTAGTCACAACATCTGCCAAAGTCCTTTAATAAACTACAAGAAAGAAATGATTTGATTAAAATAAATTGTTTGGTTTTATGAAACTACGATGCAAGTGAAACTTTTTTTTCGGATCGTAGGCATTTAATTGAAAAAAATATAGTTAATAAATATATGAAAAATATATATAATATAAACAATAAAACGAAAAAATATAAATAATATTGAATTGGTGATGTCCCCCCCCCCCCAGCGACAGTAGCGCACTCTCGTAGTGTAGTAAAGAAACCTGGTCTGAATCGTCCGTGACGTCACGGCTAATAATGCGACATGCAATAGATGGGTGAAAAAAATTTGAGGCGATGGAATAAAAGTTTCTCTTTAAAAATATTTTCAATGACACCCTCACCTACTACAAACATGATATTTCAAAGGTATCTATTTTTTTTTTACTTCTTTCCTGTTTTAGTTAATAAATTTACTAATTTTATTTTTTCAGGTTTTTTTTTTTTCAATAATATGAAAAGAAGACCAAACTTCATTCATCTTAAAAGTCACTGATATCATATATTGGTCTTTAATAATAATTATTATTTTTAAAGTAAAGGAAATTAAACAAAATAAATGAATATTTCATTTTTCGTTTTTATTGGCGGGTGTATAAAACAGTTTCGGCTATTTGCCACATGGGCGTAGCCAGGGGGAGGCAGGGGGGCCGTTGCCCCCCCTGGCTGGTCTAAAAATTAAAAAAATATATATATATATTTCCCATTGGAAATTTTTTTAACACCCCAATTCACTACATTAATTTAATTTTTTTTTAATTTAAATAAATAATTAATACTCTATGTATATATTAATTGCAAACCCCCTCTTTTGCCCTAACGAGGGGTTGGCCCCCTAACACGAAGTCTGGCTACGCCCATGATTTGCCATCTTCAGGCCTGCAAAGAACGAATATACAACTTTTTACAAATTGCAATAGTCTATATCCAACCCGTGGGCCCGGGGTGATTGCAACTTCTCAAATTGAAAATCGACAGACATATTTTTCTTTATTTTATTAAAATTTTCTAAAATGATTTGTATTTGTGTTAAATTTACTTAGAAATGTATAAGATATTCCATATTAAATGTTTATCATTAAGGTAGATTAGAACAGGGCTTCTTAAGAAGAAACAAAGTGTTCGACAACAGCGCCGCCTCAGGCAACATTTATAACTAATTTCGAAACTCGTATTTTTAAAAGATATTAACCTGCTCTCGGCTTCAGGATCATCGACTTCGTCGTGATCCTCAATTGTTAGGGTGTAGGTCGGG
>JAKCPI010012792.1:0-79737 GCA_023213315.1 Euborellia annulipes | reverse complement strand
GGTTGGATGTGTTTATGTCGAGCTCCTGGAAAAGTGAATTTTTTGATGAGAAAATCTGAGTTTTTTAAGTTTTTTTTTTATATCGTTGGACTCGTCTTTCGGGTCTGCTGCGTGAAGAGAAGGTCCTTATTGCTGTCAACCACCCTGCAACAGCCGCCTGATTAATCGAAAGGATCCTTGTTATCTTTTATTAAGTATAAAAATTTATCTGATTATCTTTTCGAGGAATGTGAGTAAAAATATATACTAATATTATTTATATATAGAAAGACTAAGAGTATAATGTTTCCCAAATATTAATTTTGAGTAAAGATAAATGTTTTAAACTGGACTTATCACGATAATAAATATTAAAGTAACATTTCGATTATCCTCAGATTTAAAATAGTGTCTAGAAATAAAGGAAAATTTGCTGAAAGTTTCGTAATCCTCTCTCACATAAACAACCTTTGTCCACGGCAGATCCTTGGTCCATGTAAGTCGCTCCGATCTGCCTCGGAGGCGTGAAGTTACCCCTCTTATTTCCTCTTCTATTTTATAAAGCTGACGGTGTGGCACTTTTTTGAACATAATTTTGTGTGAATTTGTGACACTATACATATTTTAAAGATGCCTCTCGTGCAGTGCGCTATCGGATGCGGCCAGGAGCTAAGGACGGAAAAGGAGATATTTTGCGACTTCTGTCACAAATACATGCACTCAACGTGTGCTGGTGTATCGCGAAAGGAGGCCGAGTTATTTGCTCTAAAAAATAGAAGTCTGTTATTCAGATGTGAGCATTGTAAGGGGAGAGATAGTGTTATAGAGGAACTTGCTAACACAGTAAAAAACCTCAGAGAGGAGCTTGAAACGTTGAAAATTTCGCTTAGGAATCGCGACCAACCGGTGAGTCCCATTGAGGACTCAACAGAAACTGTCATCCAGGAGATAGCGGACCGACAAAGGCGTTCGAAGAACTTCTTGATTTTTAATCTGCCAGAACCTCCTCTAGAAGGGAAGACCGATGTTATGGATGCATCTTCAGTTAAAGAAATCTTAAGCGCAGTTCCCAATGTGAAACCAAATGTAGTGAGTGTTTACAGGATCGGCAGGAGGGACACTAATAGATGTAGACCGGTTAAAGTCGTGATGGAGAGTTCATCTGATGTGGTTTTGGTGTTGAAACACAAGTTCAATCAGGCGTTTAAGATTCGATCTGACAAGACTAACAGGGAGAGGGAGTATTTCAGACATATTTTGAGTCAATTAAGATCCAGAGAGGAAAAGGGTGAGCGAGATCTCGTTTTGAAACATATCGACGGCATCCCCACAATTGTAAAAAGAAATCAAAATAGGGACGGAAAAAACTAAGTGACCGGGCAGAGCTATCATTCTACTATCAGAATGTTAGAGGACTGAGGACAAAGTTGGATGGGTTTAGGGCTTCATCAAGCGTATCCTGTGTTAATCATGATGTTGTGGTGCTCACCGAGACCTGGCTGTCCGAGGACATTCATAGCTCCGAGTTAATGCTTAAAAACTTCAATGTATTTAGAAAAGATCGAGATAGCTCAACGAGTTCAAAAATCAGAGGCGGTGGTGTGCTAATCGCAGTCTCCAAAAGATATAAATGCAGAGAGATCCAGGTTGACTGTTCCGGAGTTGAGCAGCTCTATGTATGTGTTTCGGCCAAAGATTTACATATGCTGATTGGTGCTGTTTATCTTCCTCCAGGCTCCGAGAGTGGGATCTACGAGGTGCATGTGAATACTGTCGAGAAAATAATGAGCGAAAATGAATATTCTAGCATCGCTTTATTTGGTGATTATAATCTACCGAGTTCAAATTGGAGCTTGAATGATAATGGAGTTTTTTCTGAACGTGAGACTATCGTGCGGAACTGTATCAATTTATTAGGATTGCGACAGGTTAATAACATTGTGAATAAAAACAATAATATACTCGATTTGTGCTTCACGAATTGCTCTCTGTTGTCTTTGGAGGAAAGTGATGAACCGCTAGTAAAATGTGATACATATCATCCTCCATTGAGTGTTATTTTGAAACTCGATCACTCTATTGATTCGATGGATTATTTTTATATTGGTTACAACTTCAAAAAGTGTGACTTTAAATCTGTGAACGTGTTTTTTGAGGAGTATAATTGGGCTATGTTGGATGAGATAGGTACGGTTGATGAGGCATTCGATTATTTCTATCAGACTTTGTATTATGTGATTGGACTATATACTCCCTAAGGCACAAGAGTTCTTTGCTACCCTGTTTGGTTCTCGGGTGAACTGAAGGCCTTGATCTTAAATAAAAAAAGGCTTCACAAAGCTTACAAAACCACAGGTTCTCGTAGTGATTATATAAATTTCTCCGAATGTAGAAAGAGGTGTAACGGTTATCTAATAAATGCTACCAGGAATATATCCGTCAAGTTGAAAGCAGTATTCCTTTGAATATAAAGAACTTTTGGAATCATATCAACAATTTAAATAGGACTGATGTGAGCCCTGGTGTACGTCTTTGAATGGTGAGTTGGCAGACATACTGAATCGAGTGTGGCAGGATTGTTTACAGATTTTTCTCTGACATTTGCTAAATGAGAGCCCTAATCTCGTGGACTATGATGTCCCTAATAATAATTATTGTACAAATGTAATTAATGTCAGCTCATGGCTTATAAGTGTGGACAAAATTAATATGAAAAAACTTTTCCATTTGGATGTCGGAAAGGGCTGCGGTCCCGATGAGATACCCCCACTATTCCTAAAAAATTGTGCAGTGTCTTTGTCATACCCGCTCTATATACTTTTTAACAAATCATTTAGATTGGGCTTTTTTCCGGAACGCTTGAAATACAGCTATGTTAGACCTATTTATAAGAGTGGAGGGAAACATAGAAAATTATAGGCCCATTACATTGCAGTCAACCGTGGCAAAAATAATGGAGGGATTGGTCTACGATACAGTCTACTTTCAGTTAATGAGCACCATTGCGCCTGAACAGCATAGTCTTATTAGGGGTAGAACGACCGAGACCAAACTTGCTTGTGCTATGTCATGATACTTGTCGAGGCTTTTGGGGATATGCACCAAATTGATGTGATCTACACAGATTTTTCAAAGGCCTTTGACAAAGTGAATCATGACATTTTATTGAGGAAATTAGAAAATTTAGGAGTGCATGGTGCTTTATTGAATTTGGGTAAAGTCCTATATCATTGGAAGAAAGTTGATAGTTAAACTAAAATCCCCGACTTCCGAGGTTATAGACGTGCACCTGGGTGTTCCGCAGGGTTCTCATATAGGTCCACTGTTGTTCCTTGTATTTATAAACGATGTAACGGATGTGTTGAGATCGATTTCTGGTACTAGATTCCTTCTGTATGCGGACGATCTGAAAATTTATAGAGTGGTGAGAAGTGTTGATGATTGCCAGACTTTGCAGTGTGGCTTGGATTCTCTGGTCTCTTGGTGCGATAACAACTGTATGAATTTGAATATTGAAAATGTAAAGTTGTCTCCTTCTCTCGCAACCGGGGTACAATTGAGTATGCGTATAAAATTTCCGCTACCGTCTTGGAAAGAGTGGGATTGATGAAAGACCTTGGGGTTTTGTTTGATGCTAAAAAAACTTTCGGCTCCCATATAGACTTTATGGTCTCCAGAGCTTTCCGGAGACTGGGTTTTGTCCTGAGGAGCCCCAGACCTTTTCACTCGGATTAACACCTATAAATTGCTGTACACCTCTTTGATTAGGCCAATCTTGGAGTATTGCGGTGCAGTTTGGTCTCCTTACTATGCGGGTGCACAAGTTGGCGGTTGAGAGGGTGCAGAATAAGTTTGTGAAACATGTAACTTATAGGTTAGAGGGCCGACAGTATGAGCGTTTTCCATCTTAAAGACTCACTTGAAAGCTTGGAAGAAAAGGCTGAGGGGCGATGTCATGTTCATCTCTCGCCTAATTGGTGGCTACATAAATTGTCCTGAGCTACTCGCAAGATTGGATATTCGGGCAAATTACATTATTCTTCTAGGGATCACCATGTTTTTTATATTAAAACAAAAAGAACAAATTACTTAAAGAATGGCGGTCTCACTAGAATGATGGGAGTGGCTAACGAGGTCTGCGCTCGATTGTCCCTGGATATTCTTGCTGCTGCTGAGCCCAGAGAGATAAGGAGAGTGGCTAGTATTGTCACATTTTGTCTGAGTGACTGATGTGTTTTATAAGTTGTTCTGGATTTGATAAAATTTAAAAATTGTAACTTCTTTTGTATTCTCTATGGGTTGTGAGTTTGTATTGGTGTGTTTGTATGTGTATTGTTATTAAGTATTTGTAATTGGGCGCTGCCCGTTTATAAGAAATAAATAAAATAAATAAATAAATTGTATTTATTCATTGGATAAAATTCTAAACAGGTTATTAATTGAATCAAATGTTCAGCTCTAACTTTTCTTATGATATATTCCGAGATCATAAAAAAACCGAAAAGATTTAGTAAAAATAGATTTTTTTTTTTTTTTTTTTTTATTAAAAAAACATTCACACTTTTTTTCCTCATTCACGCTCACATTCACACAGTCATTCACACAGTCTTTTTCGGCAACTTAGGCCATTTAAGACTTTAAACGATATCCGTTAATGATTATTATACATATTGGGGTCCAGGCATTTTTATTTAAGCCACTTGGTATCCAAAATGCCTTAAATAAAATTATCGGACTGTTTCCTGGGATCCGAACTCCTGACGTTCGGTATAGAAGGTAGACACGCTACCAACTACACTAAGCCCCGTGGGCAGTAAAAATAGATGAATGGTTTTATATTGCTCAGGGCCCACATCTTGTGAGTACGTGGATGGCGACCACGAGCTACCCGGAGCTGGGACTGGCAGTCCTTATTCTTTTCATGTCAGTCTCTTCCTTCCTCTTTTCAATAGGCGTCAGACCGTGCGACGAGCTGGCCTGTTCTATCCCTTCCCGGTCGTAAAAACACCCATGAACCGCTAACTTCCTTTTATTTCTGCCGACCCTGCACCCCGGGAAATAATCAGGCGAGGAAAGAAGAAGAAGAAGATGAATGGTTTTATATCCCTAGAACCCGCAAAAATAAATTTAATCAATATAAAAATCCTTTACTTGGGGGTAATACATAAACATCAACTCATGATTTAACATACAAAACAAATTCTTTCATTAATAAATAATATTTTTCAAGATGTGGATTTTATAGCAGGATAATCGTTAAATTATAAAGAAAATAATGGCTGGGAAATACTTCACTTATTAGGGCCTCTATGCTGACGTTTCGGTCTTGGTCAAAACCATCCTCAGGAGCTACAACACACAGTAAATTTTATGTCGTAAAATTTTACAATGCTATATATGGACCCTGTTACGTGCAATGGTGTGTCAAAGATCAAACATCGAGTTTTGAGAAAAATCAACATTCAAGTTTTTTGTTTTCATTGGATTATATATAATTTTTTTTTTTTTTTTGTCAATTGTAATAAGTAACATTAAATATAAATTTTTTTAGGACATATTTCATAAAAAATAATATTAATTATAGCATTTGAAAAAATATTCCGTCCTTAACTCAATTTTAAATTTTTTGGTCTTTGACACACCATTGCATAACAGGGTCCAAATATAATTTCTGTTCCAATAATCCTTTATGAATTTAATTAATTAAAAAAAACCGCATTGAAAAATTCCTTATAAATGTCTAGTTTTTTTTTTAATCCCCCTTAATTCCGCTTGAAATTCTTTAGAATTTTAAGAGCCGGTTGCTTCACATCTAATTACCTAATTAGCTATCCATGGAATAAGTTAGTTGACCATGACTTTCAAGTCTTTACACATCTAGATAAGCTAATCATACGATTAAATAACACCCCAGGTCATAGTTAGTTATCTAAGACCCAAAAGTCCCAATAAGGGATGAAATTAGGAACACAAGCCCTAATTATTTAGCTACTTTTTTTTTTTTTGGAAATATTAAAATTTTTGTTAAAAAATCAATTAGATTTTAAATTTTTTATAAATGATGCCAAATAATACATTTCGATTTTTTTATTTCTATTGTATTTTCTTTAGATGATGAGTTGAAAAAAGATTTTTCTTATTATTGTAATTGAATTTCGAAACTCCCGGATGCTGTATTATTTGTATCGGAAAGAGGACTGCCTGAGCTAGAAAGGAGATAAAAACAAATTTCGAACAAATAGCCTGGCATTTTATATCTCTTTCTTTTAAGTAATTTGGTAAAAAGACGTCGCCGTCGTCTTTTCAGGGTAATGAAGTTTAGATTCAAGTTTTAGCACACTAAAATCAAGTTTATAACCTGAAACACAATTAGGTTTTTCCTTTAAACTTATGTCAACTCATTTGCTCTTCTTTACTTTAGTTTAAATATGTTTAAAATTTAATTTGATTTTCTTTTAGAAAATAATTAATTCCGGACTTTTTTTTTGTTGATTCGCTTCGAAAATTCATTCAATTGCGTAATAAGGCATTACAAGAATTTGTCATTTCAAATAACGAAAACAAAAAGAAAGTTGGAATTATGTAAGGTACGAGATTTATTAAAGAAAAGGAAATAGACCTATATAATTAAAAAAATAAAGAAAAAGTAAAAATGGGATCTTAAAATAACTAAAGAATGAAATTAAAACATTCCATAACATAAATAAAGGGTAGTACTAAGCTAAAAATATTTTCATGTGAAATGATAACCATGAATTTTGGAGTTTAGGCTTTCACATTTGTTATCATTAGTAAAAGAATTAGATTTTCGGTTTAACTGTGGTTTATTTGTAAAAATTACAACGTTTCGGCCACTCATTCTGTGGCCTTCTTCAGGTACAATTCAGCTATGATTATAAAGGTTGTTACAGGGTCTGTGACAATCTCAATTGAATTAGTTGGGAGAAAAACAAGATGGCTACCGCTTCCCGGCATGCACGCATAAATAAATTTCTACTAATTGGTCTTGTTGACATTATTAAATTAAATACATTGTATTTATTGATATAAAAATTAAATTTACAAAATTGCACATTAATTAAAATTTAAATATTCTTAGAGAGATATATTCTAAATCTGTGGGTCCTGAGTAAAGAGAAAGAGGGATTGGCCAGAAGAAAAGCCCTCTAAGCTTTGACCATTATAAAATTTATAAAATGAATTTCAAGAAAATTGGAAAAAAACTAAAAGTGCACTAGTAAAGTACTAGTATTCGAGGGGCGCAATTTGATTTGTATAGAAGAAATAAGAAAATATTTAAAATTTGAAAGAAATCTTTAAAGAGGATTTCAAGAAAATTAGAAAAAATTAAAAAGTTTTCCCAAACACGAGACCTAGCACAATTGCATAATTAGACTGCAAATAGTATATATTCAAAATTTGAAAAAATCGTTATAGCCGTTTTCGAGAAAGTGTGTGTGTATATGTAATATTTTGTCAATTGAAATCTGGTGTGATTAGCACAGAACATCATTTTCGATTACCGAATATAAGAGAAAGTTATGTGCTGTGCGACCAGTCACACCAGATTTTTTATTTTCATTTTATTTTATTTTATTTTCTACAAACTCTCAAAAGAGATTATATATATATATGTCGTAAAATTTAGACATTTCATGTAATTCTCGAGCATTACACGATCTGTCTAAGGCCCAATTGCATTTCATGAACTGTCCAAAAATTTTAGCCAAATCATGTAACTGTTTGACCATTACACGATCTGGCTGCAGTTCATGAAATGTCTAGACAGCTCATGAACTGTCTAATTTCACCATCTGTCTACGACAGTGGTTCCCAACCTGGGGCGATCGCCCCCAAGGGGGGCGATTTGGGTTTTCAGGGGGGGCGATAAATAAGCGGGGGGGCGATTGGGGGGGTGAGTATTCAAAGGGAGAAAAATATTAGTTTACTAAAATTTAAAAAAATAAAAATTAAAGAGAAAAATCTCTTATTTACAGGATGGAAGGGATGTCAGGAGGACAAAATATTATCATAAAAATAAAATAGTCTGAAGATAATTCCAATCTAGAATTGAAACGTCACTTTTAGCTCAAATCTTAAATTTCAATTAAAAAAATCATTTTCTTGAATTTTTTTTCTCATGGGGCCCAGTCCCTTTAAGCTCAAATCAAGTTTGATCTTTTTCACGACTCAGGATAGCTAAAAATGCAGATTTCAGTGGCTAATTTTCAAAAAAATTTCCATATCCCCAGATTCCCCGGAAATCCTCTGTCCAGATCTGGCCTCGATAAAATATTGTAACTCTATGTTTAGGAAATTTTGAAAAAAATTTTATATAACTTTATCTAAATAAATATTGTAAGGTATGTAGAACTATTTCAAAAGTCGTGCAAAAACTGTGTAAAAAAGTGTTGGCATGAAGGCCACACACAATAGCCTTTTACATACTAAAAAAAAACTTTTTTTTGGGGGGGGGGCGTATTACTAAGTAGCCCCGGGGCCTGTCAAGTCTGCCTGCGGCCCTGTATATAGGCCTACGGTAATAAAATTGTTTAAAATAATAAAACCGCTTTATTATTTACACTTTACTTCAAATTAAAATTAGGCATACAATGAAAATGTAAAGGGGGGCGATAGGTGTGTGTCAACCTCCAGAAAGGGGGCGATGGGTCAAAAAAAGGTTGGGAGCCACTGGTCTACGACATATATAAATAACAGAGAGACGAAGGAGACTTAGCAATGTTTGAAAATTTTCTCACGACAAGCGGGATTTGAACCAGAATTGTATAGCAGCTCTAGGATATTTTGTAGTAGGATAGAATAAAAACGTACATAAATATTACGTTCATTGCAATTTAATTTAATAATTATCATATTCATTGCAATTTAGACTAAATAATTTAACTATCCAAGAAATTAGTTTCAAAATATCTCTAATTCGATAAATGAACAATAATTTAAAAAAAACTATACGACATCCAACACCAAATTTTAGTTGCAAATGCCAATACATTCTTTTCTTAAGTGGATTTCACTTATACAAACCCATTATTCACACTTTTAAATTACATAAATAGACCTTTGAATTTTATTTAAATTGTATACTTGGAGCTAAAGCCCTTTTACTACGTTCCCTTTTTCTTTTTTTTTTTGCCAATTTTCTTTATAGAGAGAAAGAAAGAGGGAATCAGATTGAATTTCTATTATTCGACAGACACTCTCTTTCCTCCTCCTCCTCCTCCTCAATGAAAAGTTATAAAGTTAAGATAGAAAAAAAAGTTTCCTTTTTATAAAGGTAATTAATTATTTTAACAAAATGCTAGGGTTAATTGAGCATGATTGGGAGTAATTGAAGAGCAATTAAAAAAGTAGGAAGTAACTTATTCATTCTATTTAGTCACTTCTTTCATATTAAAAAAAAAAAAAAAAAAAAAAAATTAAATACGGCTAACTTATTTTCTCATTTGCTAATACAGTATGTACTGTAGTCATAGATTACTGAATATTGTTTAAAAGTTTGTTCAAAAAATAAAAAATATTCTATAGGTGGATTGAAATAATTTACTGAATGCTTGTCCTTTAAATCTTTCTTTTTAAGTTACACGTACGTTCTTTAAAGTTATTGGTTCTTTAAAATAATGCATTAACTCTAAGGCTGGCTCAGGATATGTACACTCAGAGGAATTTGTATATATATAAAATATACTAATATTCTAACTTACTAAACAACCGAAAGAGGCAGTGCTAAGGATTCTTTAACACCTTTGTTCTGAAGATGCAGTTGCGTATGATGGTCAATGGCTGGGCACTGCCCCCCCCGCCCCAGGCCTATCATTTCTTTGGCGCCCCTCACGTATCCGACTTTCCGGCTTTTTTTCCCGAAATCCCCACTTTTTGCCAAAATCTCCGGCTTTTTTTTGAAATTTCATAATAAATTCATTTTATTTCACAAATCTGGAGAAAAATTACACAAAAAAAGCACGAACGAACAAAAAAAAAGCCGAAAAAACGGCGCCTGCAGAAGCTGAGCTTCGCCTTATCTCGCCTCAAAGGCTAGTTACGGCGCTACATCCGAATAGGAAACGATTTGCACCCATCTGTTTGCGATGGCTGACTTTAGACCCCGAAATGTCGGCAAAGGAAAATTAAATAATTCTGGCCCAAAACAAGTCTTGTTTTTTTTTTTTTTTTTTTTATAGAAGATGAACTTCTGGGAATACAGCGGCGCAACTAGCCTTTGAGGGCGGAGGGGGCGAAGCCCAACTGGGGCGCCGTTTTTCGTTCGAGCTTTTCTTTTTTAGTTAGGATATACGAATCTCATTTAACCTTTTTTACTTTTTATATTCGAATCGCGTTCGGAGCATTTTTTTTTTGCAATTTTTCTCCGGGTTTGTGATATAAAATGAATTTATTGTGAAATTTAAAAATTTGCCGGACATTTTGGAAAAAATAGCTGGAAAGCCGGATAGGGCGCCTATGTCGGTAGGAGGGGCGCCAAAAGGCTTGCTCCGCGGAAAAAAAAAAAAAAAAAAAAAAAAAAAAAAAAAAAAAAAAAAAAAAAAAAAAAAAAAAAAAAAAAAAAAAAAAAAAAAAAAAAAAAAAAAAAAAAAAAAAAAAAAAAAAAAAAAAAAAAAAAAAAAAAAAAAAAAAAAAAAAAAAAAAAAAAAAAAAAAAAATAATACTGTCTTTTTCTTTTTGTTATACGAGTAGTTTAATCCGGGGTTCCCCAAGAGGTGTCGATGTCTTGAATCACTTGGCCATTGAAGAAATCATGAAGAGAAATAGCCTGAGAGGATTTTTTTTTAATTGCGAAACAAAAGGGTGGTGCAACCCCCCGGCGGGACCCATACTATTTCTTCGCTTATTTAAATTAACATAATACTTGGTTAGCATGTTTTTTTCTATAATTACCTCATGGACCAACACATGATATATATATAACTCTTTATTTTAAAAAGAACGTTTTTTTTTGAGAATCATAGTATTTTGATAATTCATTAAATTTTGAGTTTCTTATTATGGTCAGATGATAAACATACTCTCTATTTAATCTAAATAAAAAAAAAAAAAAAAAAAAAAAAAAAAAAAAAAATTGTGTGGCCTTTAAGGAAAAGCACGATGCAAGTGAAACTTTTTTTTTCGGGTCGTAGGCGTTTAACTGAAAATTTTCAGAAAATTATTCAATTAAGGGAAGTAAAAATCGCGTTTTTAATCTTAACTTAATAATTGGAAATGGGAAATCAATAGACGCATGTTAAAAACTGAGAACAATATTTATTTAGTAATTGAAGATTTGATTTATTTTAAATTATTAAATGCTTTTATTTAACTTACTCTTTCAAGGTCACCAACTTTATGGCTTTGTTAAGGACACTTCCCGATGAGCCAGAGGTGTGAAATTTGATATTTAAGAGTCATTTTTGATGATAAAAATTGTGAGTTTGGCTTTACCAAAATGGACCAAACTAATGTGGTACTATATATGAAACCCTTCGCGAATTAATGTAATTTCAAAAGACTTCCCGATGGGCTAGAGGTGTGAAATGTAATACTTAAGAGTCATTTTTGATGACGCCACTATATGGTGGTCTTGATCAAAATAGACCAAACCAATGTGGTACTTTTTATTTGAAACCCTTCGCGAATTAATGTAATTTCAAAAAAGACTTCCCGATGGGCTAGAGGTGTGAAATGTAATACGTAAGGGTCATTTTTGATGACGCCACTATATGGTGGTTTTGATCAAAATAGACCAAACTAATGTGGTACTTTATTTGAAGCCTCACGCAAATAAGGCCCTATTAACTATAGTTTTGAATTTTGATATTTACGAGTCATTTTTTTATGATAATGAATAATTTTTCAATTGAACCAAATCAATACAGGCCAAACTAATGTGGTACTTTATCATATTGATGATTTTTGATAAGACTAAAAAGACTAAAAAGCTTAAAATAAAAATAAAAATAAAAAAAGATTTTTAAAAATGCTTTTATTTAAAATTGAACTAAAAAGAGAGAAATAAGAAAGAAATTATTCTAAATTAATCTAATTAAAATTTTTTAATATTTATGACTTAAAATAAAAGCGTGGGGCGCGAGCCTCGGAATCACTTCGAAGCGCCCCACGCTTTTATTTTAAGTCAAATATTAAAAAATTTTAACAAGAACAATTAAATTATTTCTTTCTTATTTCTCTCTTTTAGTTCAATTTAAATAAAAGCATTTTTTAAAAAATCTTTTTTTTTATTTTATTTTTATTTTATTTTTAAAAATTATATTTTATCAATTTAAAAATGGAATAATTAAATTTCACAATTATTTTTTTATAATTCGTCATATATAATAAATTTCAACTTTCCTATTTTTTTCGTCACGGCTTGTGACGTCATGGACTTGTAGCTTCTCACGGCCTGTAACGCGACGAGAAGAGCGAAAATTTGAGGCCATCAAATAAAAGTTTCACTTTAAAAAAATCTAGAAAATGCAATCAAATTCTAAATCTAATTTTGCCTCTATGTAAATAGACTTGAATGGCATGGTGGTGACTAAGACGATACAGATGGCAAACTCCTTAGATGCATCCCCCCTATTGATTAATTAAACGTGCAAAGAGTAGAGAGGTTTGTCCAATTGTCCCCTTCTCGACCTCCGGGTCCAGTGAGGCCAGGGGCCAAACCCCTTTGTCCAGGGATTCAAAGCCTCCCCTTGGCCTTTAATAGGGCTCAACCCAATCGGTATGTTCAGTGTTCACCACACCTTGCCAAATAAATAATCGAAACGGTGACAGCACCTGACATATACACCCTTTACTACTCTAAACGAAAATCAAAGATGAATGGTTAGGGGGGGTGTCAAATATAAAATGAGAAATTTTAAGGAGGATATCCCGTGAAAGGAGAGGTTAGGGTGTTAAAGAAAACATCCATCCCTTCT
Source organism: Euborellia annulipes (assembly GCA_023213315.1). Lineage (NCBI taxonomy): Eukaryota > Metazoa > Arthropoda > Insecta > Dermaptera > Anisolabididae > Euborellia > Euborellia annulipes. Next base: position 66,823 of record JAKCPI010012792.1, on the reverse strand, counting down.
TTAAAAGAAATAAAAAAAAAAAACAAACCCTTTTCGCCTACAGAGACCACTTAGGAGTTATTTTAATATTAAACTAAACAAGTATCGATGGCTTTGCACAGGGGCCCACTTCTTGTGGGTACGTGGAGCACGAGCTACCCGAGCTGGGACAGACAGTCCTTCTGTTCTTTGTATGTCTGTCTCTTCCTTCCTCTTTTCAACCGGCGTCAGACCGTGCGACGGCCCTGCCTGTTCTATTTCTTCCGGATGGAGGAGGAGTGGGGTCCGCCGACCCCGCATAACGGGAGTAAGATCAGGACAGAAGAAGAAGAAAACAAGGGCTAATCTTTACTATAAAGTTCGCTCCCTACCAGAGAGCGCTGACGTGCTTTATTCACGATTCTCTCGTTCTCCACTTTGTGATTCGTTCTTTGAATTTAATTTGAAAATCGCCATGGAAACAAGTACGGATGGCTACCGGGGACGTTCCACACGCTGATTACTCGGGGTCACCAACCCGAACTTTCACCCGCGCTTGGCATCACTTAACCGTAAGGATTGTGGTGAAATTCAAGATGTAAAATTTATAAACATGGGAAATATTTATATTTTGTTACCATGGTAACTATTTCTCCTATCTTTCCTATGAAGTACAAGAGTAAAGTGGTCTTCAGAAGATTTCAATGGCAAAATGAGAATATACATTTTAAAGAGCATCTAAAAAATAATTAATTTTTAAATTTTAATCAAAATCTTTGGAGCGAATTTTGAGAAAATTGAAGAAAAAAAAAAAAAGTGCACTAATAAAGAACTAGTATGATTTTGTTTAAAAGCTTATTTTCACCTCTTGTAGGGGGTGCTTAATTTAAATATAAAATTTCAACCTCGTAGCTCTTTTAGTTCCTGAGATATTTTGTTCACAGGCAGACACACACACAGACCATGAAGCGAAAACCACCTTTTTGAACTCACGGGACCTCAAAAATCTCGACATCGAATTTTTGAACATGAATCCAATACTTTCTCTCTCTATATATAAAGCTATACATATATAGGTAGGAGAAAGTAAAAAATAAATACAGTGTATTGACTGCAAATGTTATGAGATGTTCAGGTCTATTCTCTAAAAACAGACGTTAAAATTTAAAATCAACAAATGTGTGTTAAAAAGTAATGTAAAAACAATCAACAATAAAAAAAAATGCTTTTAAAAAAGTTTTAACAGCGACGTTAACATGTTTGCTTTTATTTCAAAACCTTACTTTTTAGGTTAAGGACGCCATGTTTATTTTAAACACGACGTTAAAATATTAAAGGCACCCTCTAGACATGACATTAATTTTTAACACTATTCACTAAATGTTAACGCTTTAGCTTTAAATTTTTTTACAGAATAGCTATTTAAGGCAAGGAAGTGATTTTGAATAACATTTTTTTAACACTTACATTACTTTTTAACACCCATTTGTTTATTTTAAATTTTAACGCCTGTTTTTAAATAGACCTCGGGAGGTTCCCTATTTAAAGAACTTTTCCATATCTTATTTTTAAAATCGCAAAAAAAAAAAAATAATTTATTCGTTAAACAAAAGATAAATTATCTATATATATAATTCACTAATGTCAGTCTGTCTGTCTGTCTGTCCGTCTGTCACGCTCTATTTAGGCAACTTCCCGTTGGAATTTTAAAATGAAATTTTTTATGCATAAAGAGGACCTTCTCGGGATTACAGGAAAATTATTTTCATCCCGAAATTCCCATAACTTTTTGAGTTATTAATTTTTAAAGTTACGATTTCTCCCATAGGAAATGTATAGAGAAATCAGGGGCGTATATAAGGGGGGGGGGGGGGGGCCGAGGGGGCCCGGGCCCCCCCCGAAATTTCCCAAACACATATACATATATAGGGATATACAGACATCAGCGCAACAAATTTTTCCGCAGGATGGAAAACTTTGGTTCCGTAAAAGAAAAAATGTTCCGCAAAAAATTTCGTGTGAAAAAAAATATAGTTTCTTAAAAAAAAAATTTTCCGCAGAAAAATTTTTGAGTTCGGGCCCCCGAAAAAAAATTTCTATATACGCCCTTGAGAGAAATATTTAAGTATTCTTTTCATTTGTGTATTCCATGAATGTAAACAAATCTTCAAGCAGGCACTGGTTTGGAATAGTAATGATAATTTTTTTTTCATAATTAAAAAGAAAGGGCGAGGGTCTGCCGCAGGCGGGCCCGAGTCAGCTGGAGAGGGGTCCAGGGGGCGAAGCCCCCTCTCTATATGCAAAGGCGGGCGCCACGGGTTCTCATAAATAAGAAAAGGCGAGGGTCCGCCGCAGGCGGCCCGAGCCAGCTGAGGGGGGGTCCAGGGGGGCGAAGCTCCCCCGGCTAGGCGACGAAGCCCGCCGAAGGCGGGCGACGCGGCTAGTATAAATAAATACACTTACCTTGAAATGAAATTTTATCTCGGCGATGGTTCATATAATTTTCACTCCCCCCCCTCCTTCATCTTGGAAAATTATTAATTTATGTTTAATTATACCCCTCTTTATCTTTAATGAAAGGGATGTTTTATTTTAGAATTACAATTTATTCTTCCTCGCTCATTTACATTTTCATTCCTTCTTAGACCCTGGGCTTTAAATACATTAAAATAAACTTTCGAAGTGGGGGGGGGGGATGAAAGAGGAGTAGCTGGGGGGGGATGGTAAATAAAAGCCAGTTGTGAACAATTTTTTAAGACTATTAAAGCTTTCTATAGACAGGTCTTATAAACTAATTCCATGTTGTTTGTTTAAAGAACAATATAACAGAAAAAAAAAGCAAAAGTTTATTTATTATTTAAGATATCACACAAACAAATTAGCAGGTTATGGAGAGATATGCTTTAAAATTCATTTTATACAAAATTTTTTTTATATATATAATATATTTATTTTATATAGGGGGGTGTAAGTTTATGCACAAGGGAAAATCAAAAAGTAAAGGTAATTTATATTTATCTTAAAAAAATAGTAATTAGTATACTATTACATTCATAGACGTAAAAAGGTCACACCATATACGCCTATGATTACATGATTTTTTTTTAAACACAATCTTTCACTTAAGCTTCTGAAGTTTATTTAGATGCAAAGCCGGTTTTCACATTCACTCAAATCATTCACTTAGCACACCACCATAGATGTAAAAGTATTTGGTACTACCTTGTTCTTGACAAAATCTATCCAAAAAAAAAAGCATAAAATTTTTTTTATATAGATCATGTTATGTAATTAGAGAAGGATTATTTTGACAAATCCGAAAATCTTTGAGTTTATGCAAATTAAAAAATATTATAATATTCACATAGGTCTCAGACAGCTTGAAATATTGCAAATCTTGCACAATATTAACTATAATGCAGAAATCTTGCACAATATTGACAATAATGCAGAAATATCCCAAATCTTGCACAAAATTGCAGCAATTCTTGCACAAAATTGACAATATTATAGTAAATCTTGCACAAAATTGGCAATATTGCAGCAAATCTTGCACAATATTGACACAAATCTTTCACAAATTGACAATATTGCAGCAAATCTTTCACAATATTGACAATATTGCAGCAAATCTTTCACAATATTGACAATATTGCAGCAAATTTTGCACAATATTGATAGTATTGCAGCAAATCTTGCACAATATTTACAATATTGCAAATTTTACACAATAAACTTGCAGGAATATTGCGGCAATGTTGTTTGCGCTGTAATATTGTCAATATTGTGTAAGATTTGCAATATTTCTTCAACATTACTGCAATATTTCAAGCTGTCTGGAGTGAGTTACCGCAAAGTGCCTTTAGTCTTATTAATATTTTTCCTCTCACTGATATGATCATAATATTAATTTACAAATTTAATTTTGAATAGGATTGCAAGCCACAAATTAAAAAATTTTATTTATTTCGTAGACGTTTTGGGAAAGCATTGCTGCCATCTTCAGGACGAAATAATTATCACAATGTCGATAGATAATTTCGTGATGTATACATAACTATCGATTACTAATTGTGTATAATATAAAACAAATTTTAACAGTTATATGTCGTACTTGGTTATGTATCACGAAATTATTAATCGACACTGTGTCAATTATTTCGGCAGCGATGCGTTCCTGAAACGTCGACCAAATAAAATAAAAATATTTTTTTTTTTGTGCCGGCAATCCTGTCCAATCGTCACCCCAGCCATCTCTATTCTTCATGATACTTTTTCCTTTAGTTCCACTATCCAAAATATCTCGTTATCGATTATAATGAAGTAGAGATTTACAGATGAAAATCAGGAGACTTTTTTTATAATATTATATGATTATCAAGGTTTTTTTTTCTGTAAAGAACAAATTTTATATTTAAATTTACCTTTGACCTCAGAGACAAAACATTATCTTCTGATGCGAAAAAATTTATTTCAATTGAATGGATAAACATTTTTGGAAACAGTATATCGGTTCATGCAAAGTATGTATTTCCAGTTCAAATCAAACAAATCTCCCAATTTTTAACTTAACCGATCTATAAGGACAAATAAAAGATCGCTAGGTTTTTAGGAATTACAATATTTATGATTACTGAGACACAAAAAAACCCGGGCGAGGAATACAAAATTCTTTCATGATAAATGCTAACGATTTACAGGCCGAATTTATTCCACTTTATAGTCGACGTTTTGGGAGACTCAACCCCTTCCTTCAACAGGACTAATGTGGTTAACCCTATTATGTTGGAAACTAGCTTTGTACACGAATTCTATCAACCTGGAGACTAATTTGGACTATCAAATTTATTTATATGACGAAACAAGTAAGGGTGAATTAATTAATAACCACACTAGTCCTGATGAAGGGAGGCGTTTAGTCTCCCGAAACGCCGACTATATAGTGGAATAAATTTGGCCTGTAAATATTAATATCTCCAGCGTTATCAATCTACCAATCATCATTCATTGTAACTTCTTAAATATTACTATTAATTTTCTTTCTTTTAACAAGTACAATCGAAAAAAAGTAAAAAGGAGGGCCAAAATGCACTTTTGTTTAGATTGAAGAGGTAAAGTGGCTGTTGTATTTAAACAGGACTAGGCAGTCAGGTTATTAGTCTCCACGAAATAAAACTCTCTGTTTAGGAAACAGTCACGACTTTAATGAAATAACGCCATTCTCAGTTCCATTATCGAGAGTATGAACTCAAATGTCAGAGAATTGAGTCAAATAGTGGAGTCAATGCTCTGTCATTTGAGTTCATACTCTCGATAATGGAACTGAGAATGGCGTTATTTCATTAAAGTCGTAACTGCTAAAAAAAATATTTCGCAAGGCCCTCGGGCTTGGTGTAGGGGTTAGCGTGCTGGCCTTCTATACCAAGAGTCGCGGGTTCGGACCCCAGACAGTCCGATGATTTTATTTAAGCCATTTGGTATACCAAATGGCTTAAATACGAATTAAAAAGAGACGAAAGAGAAATGATCAATTTATATAATTGGAGGTTTACTTCTTTTAAATTCGTATGATGGGGTTCACGATAATTAAAACCAAGTATTTTACTTTATTATACAGGAATTTTATTGCCAGACAACTGTTGTGTGCACATTCTCACAGTTTCGGTCCGAAAAGGACCATCATCAGGCCTGAAACATACAAATTGTTCTCTTAAACTTCATGCAACACCGGGCCAATCTCTCATGTGGTTACATATTCATTCTCTTCACAATACAATGAACAAACATCACAATTATGATTTTTTATAAATTTTAAAAAGACAGATAATATTGTTCTGTTCAAAATCAAAAAAAAAAATTTTTATAAATAGTTTCAAGACTATGTCACTTTTTTCCAAAAAATTATGTCATCAAAAACCACTACATACCATGTATTCCTTGTCTCTTATTCAAATTTGAATAAGAGAATTCATGGTATGTACTGGTTTTTGATGACATAATTTTTTTTGTGAAGAGAATGAATATGTAACCATATGAGAGATTGGCCCGGTGTTGCATGAAGTTTGAGAGAACAATTTGTATGTTTCAGACTTGATGATGGTCCTTTTCGGGCCGAAACTGTGAGAATGTGCACACAACAGTTGTCTGGCAATAAAATTCCTGTATAATAAAGTAAAATACTTTTATCGTGAACTCCATCATACGAATTTAAAAGAAGTAAACCTCCAATTATAAAAATTAAATAAGAATGCCTGGACCAATTGTATATTAATTAATAACGGTAATCGGCTAAGTCTTAAATGGCCTAAGTTGCCGAAAATACTGAGAATGTGAGTGTGAGTGGGAAAAAAAGTGTGTGTTAAAAAAAAATTTTTTTTTCTCCGTCTTCTTTAATGGTCATTTTACAACTATACTACCGACAGCGCAGGAAGAATAAATCAAAAGAAGCTCGAGCTCTTTGAGCTTCAACCATAAAAAAAAATTAAAATTTGTTTTCATTAAATTTTTACTCCTGAGCCTCTTGAGGCAAGGGTGGATCCAGAGGTGTTTCTCGGGGGGGGGGGGGTAATCTGGTGTGACTCGTCGCACAGCACCAGGGGCGTATATAGAAATTTTTTTCGGGGGGGGGGCTGTTCTCAAAAGTTTTTCTAAGAAAAATTTTGTTTTTCGCGGAACCAAAAATTTTTTCATGTGCCGTTCGCGGCACCAAAGAGACCCGAAATTTTTTTCGCCCGCGGAAGCAAAAATTTTTTCATGTGCCGTTCGCGGAACTAAATTTTGTCCCATGTTCCGTTCGCGGAACCAAAAATTTTCCCAGCTACAAAAATATTTTACCTTTTTTTTAGAGACCCTAAATTTTTTTCATCCGCGGAACCAAAAATTTTTCATGTTCCGTTCGCGGTATCTTAAATTTTTCCCATTTTTTCAAATCTCGGGGGGGGGGGGGGGTAATTACCCCCTTTACCCCCCCCCCCTGTATCCGCCCTTGTCTTTTTTTTTTTTTAAACATTCACACTTTTTTCTCATTCACACTCACACTCACACACACATTCACACAGTCTTTTCGGCAACTCAGGCCATTTAAGACTTTACGATATCCGTTATAATAAATATACATATATGGGGTCCAGGCATTCTTATTTAAGCCATTTGGTATCCAATTGGCTTAAATAAAATCATCGGACTGCCTGGGGTCCGAACCCGCGACGTTTGGTATACGAGGTTAGCACGCTAACCTCTACGCCATGCCCCGAGGGCACCCTTGTCTTGAGGTGCAATAAATGATTTTTTCCTCTCTGAAACGCATTTTCAAATCTAGCTATCTTTTATTTGACCTTAAAGATTTACAATCGTTTTTTTTTTTGCACTTTAAAATATAATCCAAGGGGCGAACTAAAGAGTGATAGCTTTTTTCTTTATTTCATAAATCACATTTAAAATTAAAATATTACTATAATTAGATAACAAGATCCAGTTGAGCTTTCAAATATAATTACAAGCAAGAAATTTGGGACAAACATGCGTTTAAACCAATAAATCCTCTTTATTTTTTGATTTTCGCTTGTATTTATTTATTTATTAGATATACGTTGCTTAAAAGTCCGGGCCAGGATTCACACACGCCTCAATTGTCAGGGAGGTCATCGCTCAGGCCGTTTGAGAAGACCTAGAGCGATAGCCGCTTGGCGACACTTTGCCACTACCTCGTCCTGTACAAGTGCAAATGATGCCGCAAGTAATATCAAACCGACAAGAAGGTAGGCGCAAGCCGCCAAGGTGGGCACTTCAAGCCCGATGGTAGTCAACGCCAGGAAGCAACGATAGAGTGCATCAACGAGGGGCTCGTCCTGGCAGAGGGATAACGCCAAGGCGCCGGCCATGAGGTAAACCACGAGTACCACGAGCACCAGGGTGGCTGGCACCTTCCTCGGCGGCGGCGCGACCACAGGGGGTGGCGGGAGGCCGATGCTATTAGGCGGCTGGGGAGAACCTGGCCGCCAAATCAACGGCATCCGGGAGGGAGTGTTGTGCGAAGGTACACTGTAAATAAAAAAAAAAAAAACCTTGAGTTAAAGCGATTCTATTATGGCGTTGCCTGCTCTAGCCAATCAGAAACCTTGTTTTTAAGGGGCGAGTTTCGAAAAAAAACGTTGAGAAGCTGGTTACTCTAGGCGGCAAGAGATGGCGTTAGTTCTCCGGGAAAAAACACTAAATTTAGTAAGTCTTTTTCATTTACAAATGTGTTGCAATTTTAGAAAGACATTTCGAAAATTTGAATGCGGTAATTTTTGAATTCCCAAACTACTTTCGAAAAAAATATAATTTTTAACAAAAATTACAATACAATACTCAGGATTCGCAGGACTTTGCAGTCAGGAGATTAAAATAAAAAAAAATCTTTTATTTAATTTTTATTTGCCGACGTTTCGGTCGCCAATCACGAGCTTCATCAGTTTTAGATTAAATTATTATAAAGAATATTCCTCAAATTAAATGTGTTATCTAATCTATCTATCTAATCTAATCTAATCTAATCTATCTAATCTAATCTAATCTAATCTAATTATATTAAACGAGCAATGTACGTTTGTTTGTTTATATGCATATCAGTTCTCGAAAACGGCTCTAACGATTTTTATCAAATTTTAAATATATACTATTTGTGGTCCAAATATGCAATTGTGCTAGTTCTCATGTTTGGGAAAATTCGGGTACTAGTACTTTACTGGTGTACTTTTTTAGTTTTTTCCAATTTTCTCGAAATTCCCTTTGAAGATTTCTTTCAAATTTTAAATATTTGCTATTTCCGGGATAAAAAACAAATTGCGCTACGTTTCATCTTCAGGACACCTCGAGTAGTAGTACCTTACTGGTGTACTTTATTAGCTTTTTCTAATTTTCGTTTTAAAGGTTTTATAATATTCAAAGCCTAGTGGGCTTGCTTCCTGGTCAAAGCCTCCCTCTCTTTACTCTGGACCCACAGATTTATCTCTCCACGAATATTAAAATTCAATTAATGTGCAATTTTGTAAATTTAATTTTTTATATCAATAAATAAAATGTATTTAATTTAATAATGTCAAAAGGCCAATTAGTAGAAATATACCTATTATTTAAATTATAATATTAAAATACTAATTTCTGATTATTATTAATTAATTTTATTGAAAATAATAATTTTTAATTGTCTCCAGGCTGACGCATTTCTTGGGCAACTCTCTTATATCTCATGATTAATGTATTCTTATGAGGCACTGTCTCCTCTAAGTAATGTTGCTATTCCTCAAAGCTCTCCCTGGACTGTTACTTCTTATTTTGGTGTTTTTATTGATGTTTCCATTGAGGAGCAAGTTATTTATCTCGTTATATAATAATTTCTTTTAAATATTTTCTTATTTCTTCTATACAAATCAAATTGCGCCCCTCGAGTATTCGTACTTTACTGATGTACTTTTTTTTAGTTTTTTACAATTTTATCAATATAAAAAAAAAAGACCGAGCTCCGGCTCGGTCACCCCGGAACTTTATAATTAAAGTGGTATTAATTTTATTTTAAGATTTCAAAAAAATAATAAATGTGTACATATCAAAGTTAAAAAGAAATTGTATTTAATTGCAATGAATATTAAAATACCTAAGATCGTGTATAATTGACAATATTTGTAAGTATTTCTGATATTTCTCGAATTTGTATTCTTATTGTAATTTAATTTAATAAATGTTATGATCATATGCCCTGTTGTAGGTCGTGATTGGCGACCGAAACGTCGGCAAATAAAAATTATTTAATCTCCTGGCTGCAAATCCTGAGTAAATCTCGACAGATATAAAACATCAATTTATCGATTACAATACAATATGTAAAATTACATACATATGCCTAGTCTATTTTTCAAGGCAAACCCGAGCCAGAGTCCGAAGGAGGTCAGGGGAGCGAGCCGAAGGCGGGCAACGCGGCTAGTTATATTAATAATTTGATAAATAAACTCAGTATGTTATAATCAAAAGAAAACATAAAAAAATTTCCAATTATTGTTTCATATAAAAACCCTGAGTCCTATTTTTAAAGAAGAATTATTACGGATTAAATAAAACATTCAAATATTTTATCTAAAATGGTATTACGAGAAAAAAAAAGAAGATATCATTAAATTTAATGCGTACTATTTTATGGAGGGTGGAAGAGAGCGAGAGAGCGAGAGAGAGGACTCAATGAAATATATTTTACTCTTCCATTTATAAAACTTTTCTATTAGCTTTTGCTATATTTTACATGTAAAGTATCTTTTAATGATCCTCTATATATTTTAGTTTAGTTTTCGACTAAATTTTATTTAATAAAATATCAGAGCATTTTAAAGTGAGATTAAATTAAAATTATTAGGTATTAGATATTTGATTTTTTTAAATTTATTAATGAACAATGAAAAAAGTACTGCAGTAAAAATCTTTTCAAGTGTATCGCATTTTATAATTTTATTTTAGTTTTGGATAAATCTTAATTATAACAGAGGAGATCTTGCCAATTTGGCCGCATTTAGAATTTTTTGATACGAATGATACTCGTAATTTGAAATTCTAATCACTTATTGTATCTTACTGGACGATGTGAGGTGTTGTGACTAGGGTTGTGCAAAATAATCGATTAATCGATTATTTTCTTAAAAAATTTCTTTAAAATATCGATTATTTTCGGTAAATATGCGTTTGAAAAGATGGGATGAGACTCGTATACAAAAAAAGGTCAATTGATTTTCACAAGAGAAAAAAAATGGAAATTAGACTAAAAAAAATTTTCACAGAAGGGAAAAAAATGGAAATTTTACTAGAGAAAAAAAAATAGGTATAATCGATTATTTTTTCTTTTGTCCGGATCCAATAATCGATTATTTTTCAGAATCGTTAAACGTTTATTTTTTCCATAATCGAACCCCCCCTAATCGTGACTAATTCAAACTCGAATGCAAATTATTTTTGAATACATCGAAAGAAAATCTGTTCAAAATCAAAATCTTCCGAGCTTTAATTAGTCACAACATCTGCCAAAGTCTTTTAATAAACTACAAGAAAGAAATGATTTGATTAAAATAAATTGTTTGGTTTTATGAAACTACGATGCAAGTGAAACTTTTTTTTTCGGATCGTAGGCATTTAATTGAAAAAAAAATATAGTTAATAAATATATGAAAAAATATATATAATATAAACAATAAAACGAAAAAATATAAATAATATTGAATTGGTGATGTCCCCCCCCCCCCAGCGACAGTAGCGCACTCTCGTAGTGTAGTAAAGAAACCTGGTGTGAATCGTCCGTGACGTCACGGCTAATAATGCGACATGCAATAGATGGGCGAAAAAATTTGAGGCGATGGAATAAAAGTTTGTCTTTAAAAATATTTTCAATGACGCCCCCAGCTACTACAAACATGATATTTGAAAGGTATCTATTTTTTTGGACTTCTTTCCTGTTTTAGTTAATAAATTTGCTAATTTTATTTTTTCAGGTTTTTTTTTTTCAATAATATGAAAAGAAGACCAAACTTCATTCATCTTAAAAGTCACTAATATCATATATTGGTCTTTATTAATAATTATTATTTTTAAAGTAAAGGAAATTAAACAAAATAAATGAATATTTCATTTTTCGTTTTTATTGGCGGGTGTATAAAACAGTTTCGGCTATTTGCCATCTTCAGGCCTGCAAAGAACGAATATACAACTTTTTACAAATTGCAATAGTCTATATCATTTCCAACCCGTGGGCCCGGGGTGATTGCAACTTCTCAAATTGAAAATCGACAGACATATTTTTCTTTATTTTATTAAAATTTTCTAAAATGATTTGTATTTGTGTTAAATTTACTTAGAAATGTATTTTTTATTTCATATTAAATGTTTCTTAAATTAGAGTATCATTAAGGTAGACTAGAACAGGGCTTCTTAAGAAGAAACAAAGTGTTCGACAACAGCGCCGCCTCAGGCAACATTTATAACTAATTTCGAAACTCGTATTTTTAAAAGAGTATAGGGAATCGCGTCTAGACCTTGCGCCAACTAGTGGCAAACATCTTAATTAGTTGGGGATTTATAATATTTAACATGTGATTTATTTTTGAATAATTATTAATTAAATATATTGAGATTATTTCGAAGTTTGCCGACTTTAAGAAAATTGCTTATCCGTGGCTGTAATAATACATCACATCAGAAACCTGGAATGGATGTGAAAGTGAAATTTTCATAAATTTCCAGATAGCCACATGAAAATATAAAAACGTAAACAGTGGATAAAAACAGTAAAAAATATGGATCTAAGTCCAAAATTAATTAAAAATATATTACATAATTAAAATGAATTTTGAGATTAAACTCGACGCATGTAAAAACTCATTTTGCTAAACAGGTTCTTGACTTATTTATGACATTTATTTCATAAAAAATCCTTCGATTTCATAGAAAACCCAAAAGACTGGGTGCCAAACGCAAAATTGGAGAATTTGTAGTAATACTCATTTTATAAACAAGGAAAATTCGGAACATCCGTCTTATATTTCCTCGATTGTTCCTGGAAGCGAAAATATTTTAAAAAAATATTAACAATCCTTGTGACGTATCCGGCGATTAAAAATTCGTGAATTACTAAAAGCTGCCGCTATTTCTAATAAATAATAAACTAATAAGTACCAATAAATCCTCTTTTGGTCACAAAGACCAATTCACCCCGGAAGAAGTAGATGAAACATAACCTGCAACATTGCTTCGTAAGGATATTATTATTGAACGAATTAAGAACTTTAAAATTTTTATTTAAAGTTCCAAATTCATTATATCTTGAGGCCTGCAAAGAACGAATATAAAACAATATTTGATACAAATGTGCACTTGAGTCTATCATTTCCAACCCGTGGGCCAAAGAATTTGTGATTGCAACTACTCAAATTGAAATGATCGAGTGACATATTTTTTTTTATTTTATTAAAATTGTGGCCGCGTATAATGATTACTGTCAACTAGTGTGAAATCAGTACTTAGAAATGTATTTTTTATTTCCATTTTTTGCAAATGTTTCTTAAGTTAGAGTATGCAATAAGGTAGTCTACATTCTACAGGGTTTCGCAAGAAGAAACTAGAGTGATTCGACTATAGTGCCGCCTCAGGCAACATTTATGACTACTTTCGAAACGCACGGTCCTAAAAGATATTACAACCTGCTCTCAGTGCCAGGATCAGCCGACTTCGTCGTGATCCTCAATTGTTAGGTGTAGGTCGGGATCGAGACCCCCACTGGGCGTAGCAGCTACATGATTTAGAAGAAGTGCGCCTGATCGGGGGCATCGGTTCCCAGGTGTAGTGCTCGTCGTTGAAATCGCAGGCGTTGGTAACGACGGTACTGGGTGGTGACACTCGTTTTGCACCGCCGCTTTGTCTTGCCTATAAACATATTAAATACTCATTAGGCCCAATGCACACGGTGCAACTCAAAAGAAACTCGTTGCAAACATATATCGTCAACTAGTTTGTTTTCAGTTTGATTGTGTGTATTTGAATGGGACACTGCACACGGTGCAACTCTATGACAAAAGTTTGCAACGCGTTGGCGACGCAACACCAATGCAACTGACCGTGTCGACTTGAAAGCAACTTATGTTGCAAACTCAAATCGAACTGGCGGTAAAATACAAAATGTATTTATATAATTATTTATTAAATTCAAAACCCCGAAAGGGGATTTGAATTTAATATTACATACGTGATGTATATAGGCTTAATATCTTAAATATTATATATAGCCTATAAATATAATTGCTTATTTAAAAATTTATTTATTTAATAGCCTATTCTGATATTTTTCATCTTTTTTTTATTAAATAATTTCCAATAAATCTAACCATAAACTAAATTAATTACATTTTAACAAATACATAATATTTCTATAATTTTCTCTGGAATTTGAAAAAATAAATTTAGTTTAATATCAGCCTTTGGGCCTTTGAAATGACTCTTTAGACATTGTTTTCCATTTGAATGATATTTTATTCTTCCCCGTAAATTTTTTTTAAATGCTTTTATTTAACTTACTCTTTCAAGGTCACCAACTTTATGGCTTTGTTAGGGACACTTCCCGATGAGCTAGAGGTGTGAAATTTGATATTTAAGAGTCATTTTTGATGACGCAAATTGTGAGTTTGGTTTTACCAAAATGGACCAAATTAATGTGGTACTTTATTTGAAACCCTTCGTGAATTAATGTAATTTCAAAAGACTTCCCGATGGGCTAGAGATGTGAAATGTAATACTTAAGAGTCATTTTTGATGACGCCACTATATGGTGGTTTTGATCAAAATAGACCAAACTAATGTGGTACTTTATTTGAAACCCTTCGCGAATTAATGTAATTTCAAAAGACTTCCCGATGGGCTAGAGGTGTGAAATGTAATACTTAAGAGTCATTTTTGATGACGCCACTATATGGTGGTTTTGATCAAAATAGACCAAACTAATGTGGTACTTTATTTGAAACCCTTCGCGAATTAATGTAATTTCAAAAGACTTCCCGATGGGCTAGAGGTGTGAAATGTAATACTTAAGAGTCATTTTTGATGACGCCACTATATGGTGGTTTTGATCAAAATAGACCAAACTAATGTGGTACTTTATTTGAAACCCTTCGCGAATTAATGTAATTTCAAAAGACTTCCCGATGGGCTAGAGGTGTGAAATGTAATACTTAAGAGTCATTTTTGATGACGCCACTATATGGTGGTTTTGATCAAAATAGACCAAACTAATGTGGTACTTTATTTGAAGCCTCACGCAAATAAGGCCCTATTAACTATAGTTTTGAATTTTGATATTTACGAGTCATTTTTTTATGATAATGAATAATTTTTCAATTGAACCAAATCAAAATAGGCCAAACTAATGTGGTACTTTATCATATTGATGATTTTTGATAAGACTAAAAGACTAAAAAAGCTTAAAATAAAAATAAAATAAAAAAAAGATTTTTAAAAAAATGCTTTTATTTAAATTGAACTAAAAAAGAGAGAAATAAGGGGAGAAATAATTTAATTGTTTTTGTTAAAATTTTTTAATATTTATGACTTAAAAATAAAAGCGTGGGGCGCGAGCCCTCGGAATCACTTCGAAGCGCCCCACGCTTTTATTTTAAGTCATAAATATTAAAAAATTTTAACAAGAACAATTAAATTATTTCTCCCTTATTTCTCTCTTTTTAGTTCAATTTAAATAAAAGCATTTTTTTAAAAATCTTTTTTTTTTTTCAAAATAAACTTAAGAAATCTAATTATAGTTATTTTAATAAATATTTTTACTAAATTTTAAGTAAAAAATATTTCTTAATTAAATATTTTAAAAACTATATTTTATTAATTAAAAAATATTCAAAATTCATTTGTCTTGACTACATATATTTCCTTCAATTTTTAATAAAAATATTAGTTATTTCAATATTAATAATATTTTATATTATTATTACTTAAATAAACCCTTAAATTGCCAAAAATATCTTTATTAAGTAACCGAACAAACAGCTGATTGAAAACGTCGGCCATTTTGGGTGCAACTTGAATTGCGTTCGTGTGCGGACCTCCATGCAATATCTGTTTGAAACGCGACTAGTTGACGATATATGTTTGCAATGAGTTTCTTTTCAGTTGCACCGTGTGCATTGGGCCTTACACATAAATAAAAAAAAAAAAAAGGAAATATTTTAATTTCATCCAAGCTAGTCTGGTCAATAGCGTTGTTCAGGTTTTTATCTTTAATAAATGAAGTGAGTCTTTTAATAGTTATTTAATTTCGAATTTATTCCCAACGGAATAAAACCCCGTTGTTTGCAAGTGAATAGAATTTTTTTAAATAGAGAACTTATTTGATAATTTTTATTCTTGGTCGTTTCTCAGAGAGCAATGCTTCTAGAGCGTGTTTGCTTGCTGCCTACCTGCAGGCGGGTCTGTCTTTTAATTGTATGTGAGTCGAGCCATGAGTCATTCGGTTTCTCTTTCTCTCTCGCGCGTGTGTTTAGTTTATTTTATACTCTGTTATGATTTGTGCAAATAAGACATTCATCCACCAAACTCCCCGCCTGATCATCTTATTATTAAGGTAATTAATATTTTCACATCTCATTTGCAAAACGAATTAAAGTAATTTTCTATTTGATTTTTTCTCTCTTATAATATACTGATAAAATTATTCAATTTTTTAAATATAACTCTATGATGAATTCGTGTACCCCAGAGGGAGGGTGAGAAAGGGTGTAAATCACCCCTTCTAATAAACAAAATAGTTTTTTTCTTTAAAAATGAAAATAGAAAATTATTTTTTTGTAATTTTTTTACATTTAAGCAATGATTTCTTTCCCTCCCTCCTCACCCTCCACCCCTCTAACGGAGAATTTATATTCTCTTATAATATTTAATAAGAAATTATTATTAACTAATTGAAAATATAAATTCCTAAACTTTTATCTCTCGTCAGTTGCCTAGTAATAAGTGAGTGGAATTTTCTTTTTCACTGTCTGAATGCCTGATTTTCTTAAGCAGTTTCTCCACTCGCCTCCCCTAATTATAAGTGTAAAAATTCAGATGATTTTTTTTTTAATTTGCTTACGTTTCTGTGTCGTAACATGCCACAAGCCTGTAAATCCGTTCTTCGTTTCATGAATATATTTCCTTTGTTTGTAGTTTTAGATATAATTCGATCCCCCTCGGCTCACGCATCCCCTTAGAGATATTCATTAATTCACATTCATTTATAAAAATAAATTAATGAATAAAATTGCATTTGTTTTTCTCATTAAAATCTTTTAGAATTTTATATAAAAATTAATTTTATTTCTGTTTGTTTAAAGGCCACCCCCTCCCTCCCAAGTTATTTTCCCACTCTACACATTTTGCAATTTTTTTGCCCCTTGTGTAAAGGGTACGTAGTCTACCCCATGTAAATTTTTCTTTAAATAAATTTAGCTTTTATAAATGTCATATTTTTCCTGATTTATTTACAAAAGTGTAACTTTATATTTTATAGATTATAATTTTTTTGAAACTTTGACAAGAAGTAATTTCTATCCTTTTAGATAAAATATGGAAATATTGAAGGACATAGAAGAATCCGTATATTTAACTTTAAATTTGTAAAGATCAGCCCAAAAAAATGAAAGTTATAGCCGCATATTTGCCAATTTGACCAACTGAGCTGTGAATCTTCCATCTTCTTGTAAGGGCTTCGGAATCGCCCACACCCCACCCGCTTTGTCCGTCCTATATATTTTTTTTTAGTTGAGGGATGTTTAAGGAAGGGTGAGGTGGGTCTGTCGGCTGGAATATGTAGAAAATCAGTGAAAAAATTGGAAAAAATCAGAAAAAAACGCTCATTTTTAACGATTTTTTTGCATTTTAAGGGACAAAATCCTCCCCCACATCCCCCCCTTGGACCAAATATTAATGTTTTTTAACTTTTCACTTCTCTAGACCTTCCGAAGAAATGTTAAGGCTAAAATATCCCTTTTCATCCCTCCAAATTTGATTCATGGCCCTATAATTAACGAAAAGGGGTGGAAATAAGTAGGGGGCTACCCCCCGAAAACGGTACGTGCTGGGGGAAATATTTGGATTCAGGAGGTCATTTTACTTAAGAATCTGAAGGAATTTTCTCGGGGCCGAAAAAACAAAGTTTTATTTTGCCTCCCAGTGTAATTAACCAACTCTAATTTATGGTTGTTGTTTTTCCTTTGGCCGACCACAAGCTAGTCACTTTCATCTATTATATTACTAAAATTAATTATTAAATCTGTAATGGTCATGTTACTATTCACTATCTCTTTGTCAGACTGACATTTAGCTTGTTTGTTCCAATAACATGTTGCATTATAGTCATATTATTTGTTCAAACATTCTACAAATTAACCTGTCTAAAACATTAAAAATTAATAATAAAAGCTCTTATAAATAAATTGGAAATTTGTTTAGATTTTCATTAGGGAAATATCGCATCTTGCATATAATTAAGATACGTATAAATTTTTTCTTTAAAGTTTTTTCACTTTGTTAGTAACTTCCATAACTGCATATAAGGGGAAGTGAGTTTTAATGGTGTTGGTCGAGGGTCCGGTGGACAGCACGCCTATGCCCCGGAAAGGCTGGAGATCCTGGGTTCGATCCCCGAAGGCCATGGGATGTTTGGCCACAAAAAAACTCAGTCTTGTTAAATATATCAATGACTAGTTAAGTCCGAATCGAGGTATTTTGAATACTATTATCTTATTCAAATATATATATTTAACTAACAAGGGGACGGCCAAGTGAGTATATCACGGATTCGTTTGAAAAAAATTGAGGTGATACTTTGAGCCAAAAAAATGTTCACGTGTTTCGGCGTTTTACTCCATAGAGCCCCGATTGGCCAAAAAAAAATAAATAAATACCGAAACAATTTTCGCGCTTTCAAGTAGTTTCTGTTTGAAACATTACGTAATAGTCAGCTGTGGCTGGGCTGGTAGCGTCGCCGACTGGTAAGTAAGTTGTCCCGGGTTCAAACGACGGAGTTTGCAAAATTTTTTTTTTTATCTTTTTATGTTATTGGAACAAACAATATATTTAAAACTGTTTCATATTATTATTTTTTTTTAGTAATTAAATTTTAAAATTTTGTTAAAATTGTTTTTCGAGTTTATTTATTACTTTAAAATTAAAATTTAATTTAAATACATGAAGAAAATATCATTTATTACAGTATTTAAATATATGAAGAAATAAAGAAGGCATAAAATAATCCATTAATTAAATAAATACATGAAATTAATAAAAAATTTATTTGCTTATATTTGATAAAAAAAAATTATCTACAGCCAAGCGAATATAGATAACTTACTTTTTTAATTAACTTGTAAACTTACCCCACACGAAGTTGGGTGATATATATATAAGTCATAAAAACATGCAAAACAAATAAGTAGGCGACAATTAGCGCAGTTTATAAAGGATATTTAAAAAAATTTTAAAATTTAATTACTAAAAAAAAAAAAAAAATATGAAAAAAAAAATAATATGAAACAGTTTTAAATATATTGTTTGTTACAATAACATAAAAAGATAAAAAAAAAAAATTTGCAAACTCCGTCGTTCGAACCCGGGACAACTTACTTACCAGTCGGCGACGCTACCAGCCCAGCCACAGCTGACTATTACGTAATGTTTCAAACAGAAACTACTTGAAAGCGCGAAAATTGTTTCGGTATTTATTTATTTTTTTTTGGCCAATCGGGGCTCTATGGAGTAAAACGCCGAAACACATGAACATTTTTTTGGCTCAAAGTATCACCTCAATTTTTTTCAAACGAATCCGTGATATACTCACTTGGCCGTCCCCTTGTAAGGCGGAGTCAAAAAAAAATTGCAAGACATATGCATCCAAAATTATTTCTTTTATTATGCCGTTCCAGGCTAACGTTTAGGCCACTGGTCTAGGCCATCCTCAGAGCCGAAATACTTTCACACATATCATCATCACAAGTTGTTATTAAATCTTCTGTACAATATAAATATATAAATATAATTTACGGAAATAATATAGAGTACATACCCGGAGGCGAGAATAAATGAAAATTAAATAAAATCTTCAGCGACACACATTCGCATGAAGCCACAACGACATACCTCAATATATTTAACCATTTGGTATCCAAATGGCTTAAATAAAATAATCGAACTGCCTGGGGTCCGAACCTGCGACTTTTGGTATACGAGGTTAGCACGCTAACCTCTACGCCATGCCCCGAGGGCGATGTAAAATTTATAAACATGGGAAAATATTTGTTTTGTCACCATGGCAACCATTTCTCCTATCTTTCATATGAAGTACAAGAGTAAAGTGTGCTTCAAAAGATTTCAAGAGCAAAATATATTTTAAAGAGCATCTAAAAAATAATTGATTTATGAATTTTAATCAAAATCGTTGGAGCGAATTTTGAGAAAATCGAAAAAAACAAAAAAAACTGAAAAAATGCATCAGTAAAATTCTAGTACTTTTTGACTGATTTTGTTCAAAAGCTTCCTGTTACGTCCCAGCGGGGTGGCTAACTTAAATATAAAATCTCAATCTCGTAGCTCTTTTTGTTCGTTTTGTTCACAGACAGACAGACCATGTTGCGAAAACAACTTTTTTGGATTCAGGGGACCTCAAAATCCATCAAATTTTTGACATGAATCCAATACTTTTCCTCTCTATATATTAACATATATATAGAGGTAAGAGAAAGTACGATGCATCTTTTTTAATAACCAAGCAAACAGCCTCCGAAATAAAAACATAAAGTATAAGCCCCGGTAATATGTGTGTTTAAGTTTAAACGTCCCTCTCTGAGCTCCTCCGCCCCTGGTGTCAGGTGGCGGAATCGAAATTGTAGCTTTTATTTTATTTTTGACCCCTTTTGAATTTACCGGTCAAAATATTATATTTTTTTTATTTTTATTTTAATTTTTTATATTATTTTTGATAAATTCCCCATTTACAGGATGATATTTATTATTTGAATTTTATTTCTATTTTTTATATTTTAATCCTTACATGGGAGTCGAGCTAATGAAATAGGTAGCTAATTTCACTCTTCTTAAAAGGATGCTATTGGGAATAGCTTTTCTCGTTCACTTGCCCTCTACACGTGTTCGGGAAGAGATCTCAACCTGTCGCCCAGTGGGGAGACACGTGTTGATAAAGTTTTAATTCTTTCGCCCGTTTGGCGAAAGAAGAGATAAATAATTTCTCCAGTGGGAGAATTATTAATCTTGAATGTGCTGCGTTGTCTGGTGATAATATCACACAGAAACCAGTCAGTTGGATTCAGCTGGAATCAAACACAGTCAGTTGGAGACAGACAGTCAGTTCTATAACAGTTGGAGACAGACAGTCAATTGGATTCAGTTGGAATCAATTTTAACAGCAGTTGGATTCAGTTGGAATCAATTTTAACAGCAGTTGGATTCAGTGGGATCTTTCAGCTGGTTATCTATATATATATATATCATTTGGATATATATCAGCTTGCTAGTTTATGAATCGGCTATTTGATAGCCTTTGAACCCCGTTTTGAACCTTTGTTCGACCTCTTTGAGCCCGCCTCTCAAACCAGTTTTGGAACAGTTTTGAAGAGCTGTTTTGTGTTAGATTATTTTATTATTCTGGTTTATTTTTATATTTTATTTGTGCTTTTAAACATCAGACTCAATTAAATAATCATTCTGTGTTCCACGTGTTTGGATATCTGTTTGGGCCTTTCTTGTTAAATTATTTAGATAATTCATTAATGTATATAAATTGATTATATATATATTTTTCTAAATTCTCTTTAACAAATATATATGTTTCTACATACATATTTATATAATTAAATTGCATTTTATATAATTGTCTTTTGCACCGTATAAATGCCTTTTAATACTAGCTTTTAATTTAATATTTTATTTTAAACTTTTCATTCTTTTCTTGTACATTATTTTATTTTATTTTATTTTTTTTAATAAATTATTGTTTTGTTTGTTATTAATTTACAAGCTAGTTTCATCTGTAATATTTTATTACCTGCCCAAACCCCTTGTGTTTTTTATTATTTTTGTAAAGGTCCACCCAATAATTGAAAACGTTTACTCAGAGTTTCTGAGAGAGGTACGAGTCCTGCATTTAATTCCATTTTTAAATTATTTTCTAAATTTATATTAATATAATTTTAAATTTATAATTTCGGTTTAAACTTCGGATATTTTCTAAAAGAATAGGGTACCATATTTTGGTCACAATTCCACTCTCAAAACTCGACTCCTTTTTTTAAATTCCCAGTGGGGACATTTGAATTTATTTGGCCTTATTGTTTTTCATCAAAATTACAATTTAAACTTTAACAATGTGTCAGCCCCACCTATTTATCTCGTTTTATCTGCATCTCCATCCCCCTGATTTCAAAAAAAGAACTTTTTTTTTTGGACAGTGGCTAGTTAGCTCCCCCCCTCATGTTAATATTTGGTGTTATCCTTAAATTTATGACTAGGAAAAAATTAATATAAAAAATGAAATCTGTCTTTTTGTGTTTATATAAATGAATATTAATTCTTTTTATTTTTCGGGTGTAATTATTTGACTCACTTCTCCTTGTTTTTGTTGTTGTTGTTGTTTAATTTGATAAAATTCATCATTATTTATGTTGTCGCCAAGAGTTGAACATTTTCCTGTAGTTTTTTTTTTTTTAACTGGCATCCGCTTTTCGGTACCGATATATAATAAATAATCCGAAATAATTGGGCGAATTAATTCGTGAGCTTATTCGGGTCACTAGCGCGAGGAAACACGCAGGGTCCGGGCCGGCGCGGGCGCGGGCCTGTTCCATTTGTCAACTGCCCGTCGGATAATTTAACGTTAATTTATTGAACAAGCGATGTTTGAAATTTGCCTAGATTGAATTAACGAGTCGTTTGTCTTCAAGTTGCGAACTTCCGGTCCTCGAGTCCTGCCTGTCCTGTCGTCCTGTCAAAATATCCATCACAAGGGAACAACCCCGAGGAAAACTGATAACGACGGACCCGGCGAATAAATATAAATGATTCAAGCTGGCCTCTTTAATCTTTATTATCCTTCTTAGCACTTTAATACATTTCTCATTTTATTATTTTTCATTTTTACTTTCTCTTACCTATATACAGTATATGTTAATATATATATCTAGAGAGAGTATTGGTTTTCATGAAAAAAAAAATAATATGTCGAGATTTAGATCAGTGGCGGATCCAGAGGTGTTTCTCGGGGGGGGGGGGGTAATCTGGTGTGACTCGTCGCAGAGCACACAATTTTTTCTTAATTTCGTTAATTTTTAAAATTTTACATTAAAAATAAGTTTTTTTCCGAAAAAAGTACTTTTTTCAAATCTCGGGAGGGGGATTACTCCCTTTGCCCCCCCCTTTGTATCCGCTCTTGATTTAGATGGATATACCCGTTTTGAGGTCCCCTGAGTCCAAAAAAGATGTTTTCGCAACATGGTCTGTCTTTTTGTGTGTATGTGAACAAAATATCTCAAGAACGGAAAGGGCTAGGAGGTTGAAATTTTATATTTAAGTTAGACACCCTCCTGAGGCGTGAAAATATGTTTTTGATCAAAATTCGCCAAAACGTACTAGTACTTTACTTATGTACTTTTTCAGTTTTTTTTTTTTCGATTTTCTTAAAATTTGCTCTAACGATTTTGATTAAAATTCAAAAAATCAATTATTTTTTAGATGCTCTTTAAAAAATATATCAGTTAAATTTTTGGGGTTTGGAATACACTTTACTGATGTATTTCAGATTTTTCAAATTCGTTTTCCGCCTCTTTCTTCCATAGAACCAATGCTTTTTTTTTTAAATCACTCACGCTTTTTTCTCATTCACACACACATACACACAGTCTTTTCGGCGTCTTAGGCCATTTAAAACATTTACGATATCCGTTATAGAGATTAATATACATATTAGCATAGGCGCCGGAACTGGGGGGCACGGGTACATTGCCCCCCTGGCATCCTACAGGGGGGGGGCAGGGGGGGCAAAATTTCTTCTTTTATTTCATTTAGTTTTAAAAATGATATATTTTAAAATTTTTTTTATTTAAATTAAAAAAAAATTAAAAAAGTAAGAAATTTTTTTTATTTTATATAGACCTATTGTATTTCTAAATTCTAAATACATTTTATATGGAATTAAAATAATAAAATTTAGATAACATGAAAACTTGAGACTTTATGCCTTGGAAAAAAAAAAATTAAAATAAAGAAAATTAAAAATATTTATTTCCTTCAAATAGTAAATAACAAATCTACTATATAGCCTAAAAAAAATTTTGATTAAATAATTTGCATATTGTTAAACTATATATTTGTAAAAGTTAAATATAAAGGACTACAGACTATTTAGTGTAGTTGATTAACAGTTATAAGAAGAAAAAAATGAAACGTCGATTTATTGATGATTATTTTAAAAAAGAAACAGGTAAGAATGGCCGTAGGCCTACTCTTAAAAACTTATTTTTCTTCGCCAAAAATATACGTACGCTAAAAATTTAATAAAAAAATGAAAATTTCTTATTATATCTGGTTCTTTCGTAGGCTCTTTAGAAAAAGGAAGCATTAGCACGGGTAGTCCTTTGCACCATGAGCATCGCCCTAGTACCAGCAGTAACATTTCTTCCACAAACACCATAGGTATTAATATAATAATTTCAAAAAATGAGTCATTATGCTTGTTTATTGTTTTGTTGCCTTGCTCAGAGATCGGAAATTCAATTAAATAATTTATTCATTTATTTAACAGAAAACATCGCCGATGATCCATCTGCTCCTGTAAAGAGTGTTTCTTTTGCTTTTACTAAAAACACACACGAAAAGATATGCTCTTTAAACGAACCGTATCAACCTTTGGATATTCCTCCATGGACCCAATCTGGACGTAATCATAATTTTCAGAATGAGTGGTTCACAACATACCCTTGGCTTCATTTTGACTCAATGACTAAAAGTATTTTTGTTTCATATGTGTCCAAGCGCTAGGAAAAAAATTAGTAAAATGTGAAAAAAATCATGAAACAAACTTAGTGATTGATGGGTATAAAAACTGGAAAAAATTATCATAAAATTAAAAAGTCACGAAAAATCTGCTTTTCACAAAGAATCATTTATAAAATTAGAAGCACTGAAGAAAAATACTCCAATTATTTCCTTATTATCTGAACAAACATTATCTGTTCAAATACAAAATCAAATCGCTCTAAAAACAATAATAACCTCAGCATTATATTTAGCTCGTCAGGGAATTGCATTTAGAGCACATGATATTAATGAAGGAAATTTCATTCAATTATTACGTCTCAGGGAAAATGACATTCCAGAATTAAAATTATTTTTAAAACACAAAAAATCATATAATTCTTCAGATATTCAGAATGAAATATTGAGAATTATTTCCCATGATATTTTGCGTAAAATTATTAAAATAATAAAAAAAGAGGAGAATATTCTCTCATTGTTGATGAAACCAATGATGTACAGGGAAAAGAACAAGTTTCTATATCGATCAGATCTGTAGATGAAGATACTCTTGAAATTGATGAGTTTTTTCTTGGTCTCTATGACACTCACTCTATGACTGGGGAATCATTGTATAATATTATAAAAGACATGCTTATTCGTTTTGATTTAAGTATGGATCTCTTGCGAGGACAATGCTATGACGGAGGATCAAATATGACCGGAATAAAAAACGGTGTCAAATCAAGAGTGTTGGCAGATCAACCAATGGCTTTATTTATTCATTGTTCAGCTCATTCTCTAAATTTGGCTGTGCAGGATTCTTCAAAAAGAATTCCTTTAATACGTGATTGCCTTCAATGGGTAAACGACATAGGAGTTATTGTCAAAGAATCACCAAAACGATCACATAATTTTCATGAGATTGCTAAGGCTCATGGAATAGAGAAAACTGGCCCTCGGCCATTATGCCCAACCCGTTGGACCATCAGACATACTTCATTGTCAGGGGTTATCAATACTTACCCTGCTGTTTTGGACTTTCTATTTTCATTAGCATCTTGTAATGATGATATAGGGTCCAAAGCCAGGGGACTTTATGATCAATTATCAAAGGGTTCTATATACTTTGGAATTAGACTTAGTTATCTAATGTTTTCTTTAACTGATCAATTGAGCAATGTTCTTCAAAGTGAAACGCAAACTGTAGCTGGGGCAAAGGAAGCTGTTGAGTTAGTTTTAGAATCTTTAAAAAAAAAACGCTCAGAACAATTTTTTAATGAAATGTGGAAGGATGTAAAGAAAAAATAAAAGAAATGAATCTTGAGGAGCCCTCGTTACCGAGAAAGCGAGAGATTCCTAAAAAATTTCTATATAAACCTAACGAGTCTGAACACAAGTTCACGTCAATAGAAGAATATTTTAGAAAAACTTTCTATGAAGTTATTGATGGGATAATCAACGAGATTGAATTAAGATTCTCCCAACCGGGGTTTTTAAAATATCTACAAATCGAAAAAATTGTTATTTTAGAAACCCGTTTTTGGGACCAATCTGTTATAGATATTTTAAAAGAATATGAGTTTGTAGAAGAAAAGGTCAAAAGAGAATTTGATTTCTTTAGGGAATTAATTCCTCAAGCTAAATGCTTGAATGATTTTGTAATAAAATACAAAAATCTTAATCAAGAATCAAAAAAATTATTTCCTAACCTGAGAAATATTCTAAAACTACTTTTAGTGATCCCGGCCACATCAGCAACCGCTGAGCGCTCATTTTCTATGTTAAGAAGAATAAAAACATATCTTCGCTCAACAATGACGCAAGAACGATTAAATCATGTATGCATAATAAATACATATCCAGAAATCGTAGATGAAATAGATATCCAAAATATCATGGCTACATTTATAAATAGTAATGACTTTAGAATTCAACATTTTGGCAAAATTAAAAAATAATTTCCATGATTTATAAATAATATTATTATTGATATATATATATATTTATATAAATAAAAATTGTATTCAAGCAAATGTTTCTTTTTAATTATTATTACTCTTATTAAACCTTTTTTTTTATATTCTTTCCCTTTCAATCACATCACTTTTTTTTTTTTTAACATTCACACTTTTTTCTCATTCACACTCACATGCACCCACACATTCATACAGTCTTTTCGGCTTAGGCCATTTAAGACTTTGACGATAACAGTTATGAATATATATTATTTGGGGTCCAGGCATTCTTATTTAAGCCATTTGGTATCCAAATGCCTTAAATAAAATCATCGGACTGCCTGGGGTCCGAACCCGCGACGTTCGGTATACGAGGTTAGCACTCTAACCCCTACACCAAGCCCCGAGGGCAATCATATCATCTCCATATAGGAAGAGGTTGCCCCCCCCTGATTCAAATTCGTTCCGGCGCCCCTGCATATTAGGTGTGCAGGCATTCTTATTTAACACATTTGGTAACCAAATGCCTTAAATAAAATCATCGGACTGCCTGGGGTCCGAACCCGCGACTTTTGGTATACGAGGTTAGCACGCTAACCTCTACACCAAGCCCCGAGGGCAGAGCCAATGTTAAATGGGGATTTACATGTTAATTTCGATTCAAAAACAATTTTAAAAAAAAATTTCCAATTCTTATGAAATTTTGTCTTTATTTTCTCTCTCCAAATATGAGATTAAAATTTTGAAAAATATATTAATGATATAAAGAGGATGCAAGAGCGAACACAGGGGGGGGTTAAGGGGCTAATTACCCCCTCCCCACTCTCCGAGATTTGAAAAAAATACTTTTTTTCGAAAAAAAATTTATTTTTAATGTAAAAATTTAAAAATTAATAGTTAAAAATTTGATTTGTATTTATATTCTGGCAAACAAGTACAGAATACGCCTTTAAATTACCAAAATGAAGAAAAATTTGTGTGCTGTGCGACCAGTCACACCAGATTACCCCCTTCCCTCCCGAGAAACACCTCTGGATCCGCTCTTGAGAGGATGCAGCCAATAATAAATAAAAAGCATGTGATTTGTTAACTCTCTTTATTTAGGAACGTTTCGGCTATGATCAACAAAGCCATCTTCAGCCCTTCTTTTTTTTTTACTTATGAAATTCAAGCTGGGAAACTAATTATATCTCGACACAAACAATCTGGTGTGACAAGCACGGTGCACAAGTTTCTCTTACAGAAGGGTAATAGAAAGTTGTGTCCCACCAGATTTTTTTGGCATTGCGAGTGTATTTTTGAATCCCAGTTTATCGTTGCCTATTTTCTGTTTCTTCTTTCTGATTTTAAAGAGATATTGCCGGCAAATTTAAAGTATATAGAACTCTTTTAAAGTTTATTTGTAGAGTTGCGAGGTCAGATACAGAAAATATCGGTTTCAAATAATTAAAACGGAATATTGTACTTCGGGTTTTAATTAAAATGAAATGAAATATAATTTTATTAAATATCGTTTGTATTTTGACTTTTTACTTTCTCGTACCCTATATATGAAATATATAGGAGAGAAAGTATTGCGATCATGTCAAAAATTCGATGTCGAGATTTTGATGGATATACATGTTTTGAGGTCCCCTGAGTCCAAAAAAGTGGGTCCCGCAAATTGGTCTGTGTGTGTGTGTGTGTGTGTGTGCGTGCGTGCGTGTGTCTGTATGTGTGGACAGATTTTTAGCATGAAGGAATTGAGCTACCGGATTGAAATTTTATATTTAACTTAGGTACCTTTGAAGAATCTCAAAATAAGCTTTTGAACAAAATCGGCCAAAAAGTACTAGTACTTTACTGATGTACTTTTTCAGTTTTTTTTCGATTTTCTCAAAATTCCCTCCAAGGATTTTTTTTAAAATTCAAAAATCAATTATTTTTTAGATGCTCTTTCAAATGTATATTCTCATTTTGCCGTTGAAATCTTCTGAAGACCACTTTACTCTTGTTCTTCATAGGAAAGATAAAAATGGTTGCCATGGTAACGGAATTTAAATCTTTTTCTTTTTATTAGATTAAAAATCAATTATTATTTAAATTCCCATTTATTTGTGTCTTTAATTGCTTAGGAGAAAACATATATATCTCTCTCTCTCTCACTTGCAAACATTATCGCCTGTCTCTCCGCCTTCTCTCATAGGCCTAATGTTAATTTCCTATAGGGATTTGTATGTTAATTTCGATTCAAAAGGGGGTCCCCTTTGGAACTTTTTAGGCATTTAAAATTTTTTTTTCCAATTCTTATGAAATTTTGTATTTATTTACGATTCTATATTGTGTATAAAATGTCCAAATATGAGATTAAAATTTTGAAAAATAACCATAGTTTATTTGGAGCAGTCAACATTTAAAATGCAAGTTTGAAACTAAGGTGCTATCGGAAACTAAATATATCTCGACACAAAAAATCTGGTGTGACCAGCACAGTGCCCAACTTTCTCTTACCGAAGGGTAAGAGAAAGTTGTGTGCTATGCGCCAGTCACACCAGATTTTTTTATTTTATCTTCTTGTTCAATTTATTTTCTTTTATATTAAATTCAAAAATACGAATATAGTATATTCTTATCTTTTTTTTTTTTTTTTTTTTTTATTAAAGTTTTATTTATTTTCAAAACATTCAAGAGTAATATAGTAATATAGGGATTTTAATATAAAAATTTTGGTTCGCCATCTTGTTTCTCATATTATCCTAACTTGGTCCAAAAAAAAAAAAAACTGCCGTTTTCGTGAGTTTGGCAAGTCTTCTGCCGAGTTCATGAATTAGGCAATAGGGGTATTCATGATCTTGTGTGTTGTCCTAAATGTCTTAAACAGTTTAGCTCAAAAGTTAACGAACGGACCAAAAATAAATTTGTTCTGTCATATTTGATGACTAGTGGCGCTCCTATATGTGAAATCGAACAACATTCATAACCTACTAAAAGTCTTTTTCTTTTTAAAATTGTCTCACATATCTCATTCATTTTTATTTTTAAATAAATAAATAAGAGAAACAAACAAAACAACACACTAAACACTTGATAACAAAACACAAACTGCACAAACACTTTTTAGGTTAGAAAAACTTTGACATTTCTAAAGGCGGGAATCGATTTACAATATACGACACCGATATAAGAGACCTGAAGCCGTCGTATGTACTATTTAGCAATACGAGAGGTAAATGTCTTAAGTCGTATTCTCAAATAAGACATAGGAGACTTTAAAGACGATAGGACGTCGTATATACAAGATCATGAATTTGCCAGGAAAGAGCCTTTGGTTTGCGAAGTGTAAGCCCAGTTTGATGTCCATGTTTGTACCAGTTGTCTTTTGAATATTGTAATGGTGTCTCTCCATGGGATCCCTTCTTTCAAAAGCGGCCCTCGAGCTGCCGCCCTTTTGGCTATTTCATTTTCTTGATTTCCTGAATGTCCCCTAATCCAGGATAAGGTGACTTGCTGATTGTTTGTATGGGTCTCTTTTAGTAGGTTCGCAATTTGAAGATGGATTTTATTTATATTTCTTGCAGTTTTTATAGATATGATGGATGTCAAGGCTGATTATGAGTCTGAGATTATATTTGCGTACTTAATTGAATTTATCTTGATGTAGTTCAATGCTTCTCTTATAGCAATCAGTTCCGCCGAGTATATGGACATTTGTTGGGGTAGTTTAAACAGGTGGAAACTGCAGTTGGATGCATTAAAGTAAGAGCAACCTACTGAGTTAAATAGTTTCGATCCGTCGGTGAAGATCAGATTTTCGAACTATTCTCCTGGTTTTATATAGAGTTCTGATAAGCTAACTTGAAAGGGCGTATTTATAGTATCCAGGCCTATTTGTATGTTTGGACTGATTGCAAATTTTTGTATAGTCATATTTAGCTGAATAAATTTTATTGAAGAAAGGACCAGAATAGGCGGGTTAGAATGATTCCAATAGCCTGTATTGAAATACGCATTCTCCAACGCAGTTATTGCTTCGATAGCCGGGTGAACAAATTGTGATTTCCTTTTTACAAGAAATTTGGATCCTAAAAATTGTCTTTTTAAGTTAAGTGGAGGTTCATTTGCTTCTATTAATAATGCATTTGTTGGGGTTGAGTTGAGTTATCCGAGACATATCCTGATTGCCTTATACTGAATCTTATCCAGAAGTAGGGGGCGTTGTATTGGCGGGGCTGACTAGAAAAAGAAGCTCCCATATTCTAGTTTTGACCTTAGCAAGGCTTTATATATTGCCAATACGGAGTATGGATGCGCTCCCCATTTATAATTAGAAATACTTTTGAGTAGGTTTAGGGTAGCGGTAGAATTTTTTTCGAGATATCGGTCGTGATGATTCCATCTTAATCTTGAATCTAGCATTAACCCTAAATATCTAATTACTCCCCCTTACCGGGAAGTCATAACCCCCCAATACCATACTTTCTAATGGCTCTATTTGTTGCTCATTGTAATCTTTGCATATTCCGGCGTCCTATTTGTATTTTACTTTCTCTTACCTATGTATATATGTAATATATAAATATAGAGAGAAAGTATTGGATTCATGTCAAAAATTCGATGTCGAGATTTTGACGGATATACACGTTTTGAGGCCCCCTGAATCCAAAAAAATGGTTTTCGCGACATGGTCTGTCTGCGTGTGTGTGTGTGTGTGTGTCTGTCTGTCTGTCTGTGAACAAAATATCTCAAGAACGAAAAGAGCTAGGAGGTTGAAATTTTATATTTAAGTTAAACACCCCCCTGGGACGTGACACGAAGCTTTTGAACAAAATCGACCAAAGAGTACTAGTACTTTACTGATGCACTTTTTCAGTTTTTTTCGATTTTCTCTAAATTTGCTCCAACGATTTTTTTTTAAATTGAAAAATCAATTATTTTTTAGATTCTCTTTAAAATGTATATTCTCATTTTGCAATTGAAATCTTCTGAAGACCACTTTACTCTTGTACTCCATAGAAAAGATAGGAGAAATGGTTGCTATGGTATCAAAATATAAATATTTTCCCCACGTTTATAAATTTTACATCTTGAATTCAATTGTACCCTACTGTCGGAAACTAAATACATGTCGACACAAAAATCTGATGTGACAAGCACAGTACACAACTTTCGATTACCGAAGGTAAGAGAAAGTTGTGTGCTGTGCGCCAGTCACACCAGATTTTTACATCTGAATTTAAATGTTCCGTACTGTCGGGAACTAAATATATGTCGACACAAAAAATCTGATGTGACAAGCACAGAACACGACTTTCGATTACCGAAGGTAAGAGAAAGTTGTGTGCTGTGCGCCAGTCACACCAGATTTTTATTATTAAATAATCTATTTATCTTTTAGTGTTTTCGGGGCATTTTTTTTTTTATAGGTCAACTTGTTAAGCGTTTTGTTGCCTTCTCTCTTAGAGTAGAGTGTTATATTAAACCTTCAATTAGAGTTTACACGCAAGTTGTTTATACTAATATAAATTTACAGCAAAGATCTTTAATGTTTATCATTCATTTGCAATGCAGGTCATAAATTGATTTAACGACACTCTCTATCTAAACAAATAAATCAAAAAAATAAAAATTAAATTAAATTAAATATAGTAATTTTATAAACAACGAATTTTTTTATCAAACTATTTGGATTTTATTGGAATTGGCCTTTAAGGGGGTTCAGGAGCGACGTCTAAACGTACTTAAAAAAAAACTAGATTATTATAAGGAATTTTTCAATGCGGTTTTTTTTAAATGAATTAAATTCATAAGAGATTATTGGGACATCGAGCTTTCATTTTTTTAATGAATTATTAAAAAATTATCGTAATTAAT
The DNA here is from genome assembly GCA_023213315.1 of Euborellia annulipes. Taxonomy (NCBI): domain Eukaryota; kingdom Metazoa; phylum Arthropoda; class Insecta; order Dermaptera; family Anisolabididae; genus Euborellia; species Euborellia annulipes. The sequence continues at coordinate 34,490 of JAKCPI010012792.1, read as the reverse complement.
TTTTTTGTTATCAAGCAAATACAAAAAAACAATCTGTCCCAATAATCTTTAATTTTTTTTTAAATTTAAAAATGAATTTATTGTTATTATTAATCACATATTAATTAAGAAATTTTTAAAATAAGCTTAGATGATTTATTTAAAATTCAATTGTCAAATTAGTTCTGCTTTCTTGCAATAGATGGCAGGCTAGTCTAACAGCCGATATAGTATTAGCCTATATCTGGCATATATTTATATATTTTTATGCTTTTATAAAAGAATATATAATAACATTTATAAAGTATTTATTGTTAAAAGATCAATGAAAATCAACCAAATGCATTAAATATTATTAGCTACCATTCTGACATCTCTTGGCAAATTTTTGAATTACTTGATATTTGGGCATACTTTTTATGACACACAACGCCATCTTAGCGGGAAAAACATGCGTAACACCTTCGCTCCCGAGTCCTCTTAAGTATAAACTATCCAATAATATGATATCTTCTATGTCAAAATCCGTTTTATAACTAATGAAAATGGAAATTTTTAAAAAAATGTGAAATATGAGAACAATTCTGACGAAAATCGGCTCCAGTGGACAACTAGCCTTAATCGTGGCAAAAAAACAAAAATTTCTTATATAAAAATAAATAATCATTTGAGGTTAAACAAAAAAGAAAAAAAAAATTTGGTTCAAATGAAAATGTAAATTATTAAAATATATTTTATTTAGCGTTTTGTGTTTTTTTTTTCAACCCCCGTACGTGAGAATCATTTGATATCACACTACGTATCAAGAGGATTCAATTTTTTTCCCATAGGATTTGGCAGCAGCACCACCAAAAGGATTCTAATCTTTTTTTAGGGCTCCTTAAAACAAGCATATAAAATAATATAAAAAAAAAATTTAAAAACAACGCTTTTATAAATGTACTAAAAAGAGAAAAATAATTATGTATAATTTCTTTAAAATTATATTAAAAATTAATATATGTTACTAAAACTAAAAGCGTTGGGCGCGGGATTTGCAAATTTTAATTGTATAAATTATCCTATTATACGTATGTTTTATGAATACATTTTCATACCATAGACGTGGCGGGTAGTTAGGCAAAGTGACTCAAATGTACTAGTTAGATTAATTAATTTTTTATTTTTTTGATTCATGTATCGGTGAATTAAGGTTAGTATATCCTCTGCAATGGAAATTGCAAGAGATTGTTAATTTGCGCGCCCAACGCTTTTAGTTTTAGTAACATATATTAATTACTTTCTCTTACCTATGTATATATGTAATATATATATAGAGAGAAAGTATTGGATTCATGTCAAAAATTCGATGTCGAGATTTTGATGGATCTTCACGTTTTGAGGTCCCCTGAATCCAAAAAAGTGGTTTTCGCGACATGGTCTGTCTGTGTGTGTGTGTGTGTGTGTGTGTGTGTGTGTGTGGGTGGGTGTGTGTTCAATTTTAAGCATGAAGGAATTGAGCTACGAGGATGAAATTCTATATTTAACTTAAACACCCCCCGGGACAGGAAAAATAAGCTTTTAATCAAAATCGGCCAAAGATTACTAGTACTTTACTGATGTACTTTTTCAGTTTTTTTCGATTTTCTCAAAATTTGCTCCAACGATTTTTTTTTTAATTCAAAAATCAATTATTTTTTAGATGCTCTTTAAAATGTATATTCTCATTTTGCGATTGAAATCTTCTGAAGACCACTTTACTCTTGTATTTCATAGGGAAGATAGGAGAAATGGTTGCCATGGTAACAAAATATAAATATTTTCCCATACTTATAAATTTTACATCTGAATTCAAATGTTCCGTACTGTCGGGAACTAAATATATGTCGACACAAAAAATCTGGTGTGACAAGCACAGAACACAACTTTCGATTACCGAAGGTAAGAGAAAGTTGTGTGCTGTGCGCCAGTCACACCAGATTTTTTTAATATAATTTTAAAGAAATTATACATAATTATTTTTCTCTTTTTAGTACATTTATAAAAGCGTTGTTTTTAAATTTTTTTTTTATATTATTTTATTTAACTCTTTTTAGTTTTTGTGATAAAATATTAATACGTATGGGTTATATACATATACACGATACAATAAGACAATTTGTATTTTAAAAGAAGAAATTTTTGATTATAAATTCCACCCCCTTTTTTTTTTGATAGGCCGAAATTAATTGACCTACAAAGATGAGACACATCAAATATTTGCATTGTCACGGGAGTTACATATGTGTTTATCTAGATTACCTAGAACTGGTCGTAATTTCGATCGCTAACTTTGTCGGACCGAACAATGGAAATTGATTAATTGGCCGCCAATCTCAATGTAATTAATTTTTAATAATTTTGAATAGCACATTTTGTAGAGTAAAGTCTATTTAACACCTCTGCCAATGCTCAAAACTCTAAATTAATTATAAATAGGAGAAATTTTGATTATAAAACTTCCCCCCCACTGTTTTTGATCGGCCGCCATTTTGTAATTAATTCACCTACAAAGATGAGACATATCAAATATTGCATTGTCACGGGAGTTACATATGTGTATAAAATTTCAAAGCTCAAGGTTAAGTAGAACTGGTCGTAATTTCAATCGCTAACTTTGTCGGACCGAACAATGGAAATGTGATTAATTGGCCGCCATTTTGAATTTTTTTGAATTTTTAATAATTTTGAATAGCACATTTTGTAGTGTAAAGTCTATTTATCACCTCTGACAATGCTCGAAACTCTAACATAATTATAAATAGGAGAAATTTTGATTATAAAATTTTACCCCCCACTTTTTTTGATTGGCCGCCATTTGAAAATTAATTGACCTACAAAGATGAGACATATCAAATATTGCATTGTCACGGGAGTTACATACGTGTATAAAATTTCAAAGCTCTAGGTTAAGTAGAAGTGGTCGTAATTTCGATTTGCAAATTTGTCGGAAAACCAGGAAAGCAAGTTAATAAAAGCGTTGTAAAAACTGAAGAACATAAACTTTATCATTGACAAATCCCTACAGGAAAAAAAGTAAGGTGTCGAATCAGGAGGATAAAAAAAAAAAAAAAAAACAATCCAGTAATATAGAAAATGATCATTGGGAAAATCCTCACAAAAATTGCCGGAAGGTGGAGAGACACTTTAATGCGTTCTGTGATAGGCCTATGGTTCTCAAGGGAATGGGCGGTTTCCTGTGAGTTGAAATCGAAACATTACACAGGCCAACAAAAAGAAACTTTTTTGAAATTGGTAGTTATTCCTGGCTATATGGATTACGCAGAATACTTTCTCTTACCTATATGTATATGTTAATAGTGTGTCATAAAAAGTATGCCCAAAAAATCAAGTAATTCAAAAATTTGCCAAGAGATGTCAGAACGGTAGCTAATAATATTTAATGCATTTTCATTGATCTTTTAACAATAAATACTTTATAAATGTTATTATATATTATGTATCTTTTATAAAAGCATAAAAATATATAAATATAGGCCAGATATAGGCTAATACTATATCGGCTGTTAGGCTAGCCTGCCATCTATTGAAAGAATACTCAACTAATTTGACAGTTGATTTTTAAATAAATCATCTAACAAATTGTAAACTTATTTTAAAAATTTCTTAATTAATATGTGATTAATAATAACAATAAATTCATTTGTAAATTTAAAAAAAAAATTAAAGATTTTTGGGACAGATTGTTTTTTTGTATTTGCTTGATAACAAAAAAATGAATTACGATAATTTTTTAATAAGTCATTAAAAAAATTATAGCTCGATGTTCCAATAATCTCTTATGAAATTAATTCATTTAAAAAAAAAACCGCAGTGAAAAATTCCTTATAATAGTCTAGTTACTTTCTCTTACCTATGTATATATGTAATATATATATAGAGAGAAAGTATTGGATTCATGTCAAAAATTCGATGTCGAGATTTTGATGGATCTTCACGTTTTGAGGTCCCCTGAATCCAAAAAAGTGGTTTTCGCGACATGGTCTGTCTGTGTGTCTGTGTGTCTGTGTGTGTGTCTGTCTGTGTGTCTGTGAACAAAATATCTCAAGAACGAAAAGAGCTAGGAAGTTGAAATTTTATATTTAAGTTAGGCACCCCCATGGGACGTGACACGAAGCTTTTGAACAAAATCGACCAAAGAGTACTAGTACTTTACTGATGCACTTTTTCAGTTTTTTTCGATTTTCTCAAAATTTGCTCCAACGATTTTTTTTAAAATTCAAAAATCAATTATTTTTTAGATTCTCTATAAAATGTATATTCTCATTTTGTGATTGAAAACTTCTGAAGACCACTTTACTCTTGTACTCCATAGAAAAGATAGGAGAAATGGTTGCCATGGTATCAAAATATAAATATTTTCCCATACTTATAAATTTTACACCTTGAAAATCGAATGTATCGTACTGTCGGAAACTAAATACATGTCGACACAAAAAATCTGGTGTGACAAGCACAGTACACAACTTTCGATTACCGAAGGTAAGAGAAAGTTGTGTGCTGTGCGCCAGTCACACCAGATTTTTTTTTTTTAAAGTACGTTTAGACGTCGCTCTTGAACCCTCTTAAATTGAAATTTTAAATGAATTAATATATATGAAATAAATATCAAATGTCAAGACGTCTATAAAATGGCGGAGGATTTTGCTTGCGCAAATATGCTTGTGCATGATTAAAATTCAAACGGCTTGCACAATTAAAATGCTTGCGCAAAATTCCCCTACAAACGTAACAGTTTGCTTGTACAAACAGATCGCACTTGCATGTTTGTCCGTAACGCCTTTAAAAACATCAAATAGATCCCGGTATGTGCGTTTACAAGCAAAATCTCCATTTTGAATTATAAAATTTTAAGTTAGTAAAATCCTAAATACTTGTTTCGTTTTATTTCAAAGAAACTAATTATAAATTTGTGATAAAAGGGCTTAAGAAATCTCCAGAGAGAGAGAGAGATGACTTATTAAATGATTTTAATTTAATCCCTCCTTTCTTGTATCTTATTTAAAATCAAATTTCATCTTTTTAGGCAATTTCTTTAAATAAGAATTAATTTACTTTCTTTAGCAAGCAAGAAACATCTTTTTCGTTGATTTGAAATCATAACGCTTTCAAGTATCATCTGATAAATGTGAAATGAAATTTATCTAATTAATTTTAGAAGGGAGAATATTCTACGCTCTTTGAAATATACGGAACAATAGAAATTAGTATATAACGTCACCTTTTTGGGATTTGAATGAAAAAGACTAACTTCCAAAATAGATTTCAATTTCGGATATTAAGGTTGTTCGGACATGAAGATTAAAAGCTAATATTTTAATACTAGCTGCGGTAGGGTTGCCTTCGGCAACCCTACCCCGCTAGCCCTGGCGGGCGGCGTCTCGGGATATGACTAAGAGTTGTCCAGATAAATGTATTTTAATTAATTATGAAAAAGAGTTTTTATTTTTTATTTTAAATATTTGATTAATATATTTTTCAATTATTTACACCCTAAGAAAGCGTCATTTTAAATTTTATTAAAATCGAATGAAAAATAAATTTCAGTGGGGGTCAGGGGGGTGATTGAACTTTCTGATGTCTAAAATACCATTTTTCAATTATTTACACCCTAAGGAAGCGTCATTTTAAATTTTATTAAAATCGAATGAAAAATAAAAAAAATAAAATTTTAGGGGGGGGGGTGGGGGCACAGAGCGGAAAAATCTTTTCAAATGTCGAATTGTTAGGGGAGGAAGAGTTTTTATTTTTAATTTTAAAGATTTGATAAATATATTTTTCATAAAGCGAGTTAGATCCTGTTTTCCAATGCTTTGCTATGGGGTAATTGATAACCCCCAAAAAGGGGGGTTCCCTACCCCTAATTCGATATAATGATAGCCTAAAACCACCCCCGGAAAATTCCCCTACCCATTAAAAAAAACTCCATGAAAATCGGTCCAGTAGTTTCGGAGTCTATGCGTTACAAACAGACAGACAGACAGACAGAGATTGTCTTTTATATAATAGTATAGATGTTATTAATCACTAGAGACCGGATTTTAAGCAAAATGCTTATTGCTGAATTTTATAAGCAACCATTAGATATTTAATTTCTACACGAATTACGAAAAACTGCATTGAGATTGCATTTTTTATGCTTTTTTTGAGTTTTTATGCTTTTTTTTACGAATATTTATAATATTTTTTTTTTTATTAAAAAACACACTTTTTTCACATTCACACACGCATACACAAGGGGGCGTATATAAGGGGGAGGGGCCGAGGCCCCCCCCCCCGAAATTTTCCAAATGCATATACATATATACTGTAGGGATATACAGACATTATGGGATATTAATAACTAATACATAAGTATAAAATAATTTTTTGAAGCAGATCTGACGAAGGGTTATCGTGTAATTAATTATTTAAAAAATTGAAATTTAACATGTAGTCTATGGGGAATATCGACGAAACGCACACATATCGAATTATATAGCCATTCCTGATAAAGATAAAAAAAAAAAATAAAAAAACTTCTATTTTCGTCAAATCAAAATTTTCTACCAAACACTTAAAAAAAAATTTTAATAAGTAAGACAAACAATTCACAAAAATGTCATTCCACCATATTTAAAAATAAGAAAGTCACGTGACTCAGACCTGTCTGGCAACGTTGCATAAAATAAAAAGCGTTTCACGCTTTCACTTACATTTTTTTTTTTTTAATTGACGATATTTTTTCTCGCAAATCGCCCGCGCCCATTGTGACCAAGGGCGTATCCAGAGCTGTTTCTCGGGGGGGGGGGGGGAGAGGGATAATCTGGAGGGACTTGTCTCACAGCACACTATTTTTTTCTTAATTTCGATAATTTAAAGGCGCATTCTGTACTTGTTTGCCAGAATATAAATACAAATAAAATTTTTAAGTATTAATTTTTAAAATTTTACATTAAAAATAAATTTTTTTTATTACCCCCTTTACCCCACCCCCTGTATCCGCCCTTGATTGTGACTAAACTGATTTGCATTACTCATTGTAATATTATACTGTATTTCAATAAATAAAATCTGGTGTGACTGTCGCACAGCACACAACTTTCTCTTACCTTCGGTAATCGAAAGTTGTGTACTGTGCTTGTCACACCAGATTTTTTGTGTCGACATATATTTAGTTCCCGACAGTACGGAACATTTGAATTCAGATGTAAAATTTATAAGTATGGGAAAATATTTATATTTTGTTACCATGGCAACCATTTCTACTATCTTCCCTATGAAATACAAGAGTAAAGTGGTCTTCAGAAGATTTCAATCGCAAAATAAGAATATACATTTTAAAGAGCATCTAAAAAATAATTGATTTTTGAATTTAAAAAAAAATCGTTGGAGCGAATTTTGAGAAAATCGAAAAAAACTGAAAAAGTGCATCAGTAAAGTACTAGTACTCTTTGGACGATTTTGATTAAAAGCTTATTTTTCCGGTCCCGGGGGGTGTTTAAGTTAAATATAGAATTTCAACCTCGTAGCTAAATTCCTTCATGCTTAAAATTGAACACACACCCACCCACCCACCCACACACAGACAGACCATGTCGCGAAAACCACTTTTTTGGATTCAGGGGACCTCAAAACGTGAAGATCCATCAAAATCTCGACATCGAATTTTTGACATGAATCCAATACTTTCTCTCTATATATATATTACATATATACATAGGTAAGAGAAAGTAAAAATACTACAACAAGATCAACATAAACAGCTGTTAAATGCGATGTTGCCAGATCTATATTATGTGAAAAAATACTTAAATCAAAAGTCATTTATTTATTATTTTTGGTAATGAAATATTAACTTCTATATATATAATTCGCTAATGTCCGTCATTTTGTCTGCCACGCTATATTTAGGTAACTTCCCGTTCGAATTTTGAAATAAAATTTTATATTCATAAAGTGGACCTTCTTAGGAATTACAGGAAAATTATTTTCATCTCGAAATTATTATAACTTTTTGAGTTATTAATTCCCTAAAGTTACGATTTCTCCCATAGGAAATGTATAGAGAAATATTTAAGTATTCTTTGCATTTGTGTATTCTATGAATGTAAACAAATCCTCAAGCAGGCACTGGATTGGAATAGTAATGATAAAGGAGGCGAAGCAAAAAAGAATATTTAGATTCTCTTATGACTTCGGGGGTACTGGCCGAACAACCTTAATTAAAAATTTATTTTACCATCAAATAAATACTTTGAAAGTTTTGTTATTGAAAAAAAAAAAAAAAAAAAAAAAAAAAACGATTCATTTTCCATTTAAATTATTTTGTTTGTTCGCAACAGGAACCTTATCTTTTGATGCTGGATAATATTTTGAGTTTGTTATTTGCTTTAGGGGATCGGAAACCAAATAGAGAACGAAAAGGCCTTAATAAGAGAGAGAGAGGGGAGAGGCTCTCTTTCCGATAACCAGTCATCGTTTCTTAATATCTATTTGTTTTTCTTTACCCCCCCCCCCCCCCAGATAAACTTTTCGCCAAATAATTTCATAATAAACATTTTATTTGAGTGAGAGAATAAATTTTACTTTGAAATTGATGAACGACGACGACGACTTAAAAAAAGAAAAAAGTTATTTGGTTTTTATTTATATTTTATGCAGGATTTTTGTATACTGTAAAAAGAAATATGAATTTTCAATCGTTTTTCATTTACTGTCGTGCTTGAATTTTAATATACCCAGTTTGAAAATATGAATCAAATTTAAGTAGGGCTTTCTTAAGGGGCTACGGGAGCAAAGTGGTTACGCATGTTTTTCCCGCTAAGATGGCATTGTGTGTCATTAAAAGTATGCCCAAATATCAAGTAATTCAAAAATTTGTTAAGAGATGTCAGAATGGTAGCTAATAATATTTAAAACATTTGGTTGATTTTCATTGATCTTTTAACAATATAATATATAAATGTTATTATATATTATGTATCTTTTATAAAAGCATAAAAATATATAAATATAGGCTAATACTACTATCGGCTGTTAGACTAGCCTGCCATCTATTGCAAGAACGCTGAACTAATTTGACAGTTGGTTTTTAAATAAATCATCTAAGCTTATTTTAAAAATTTCTTAATTAATATGTGATTAATAATAACAATAAATTCATTTTTAAATTTAAAAAAAAATTAAAGATTATTGGGACAGATTGTTTTTTTGTATTTGCTTGATAACAAAAAAATTAATTACGATAATTTTTTAGTAAGTCTAAAAAAAAATTATAGCTCGATGTCCCAATAATCTCTTATGAATTTAATTCATTTAAAAAAAAACCGCATTGAAAAATTTCTTATAATAGTTCGAGTTCAAACCTCTCGAGGGGCGATTTTGTTAAATTAGTGTATGAAATTTTTTATAAACCCGTTGATGGATATTTTAATAAATTGGTTTATGATGGGGGGCTGGGGGGTTCATTTGCTAACAAGGAGATGGCAAGAATTGCGAAATCGCTTTTTAAATGAGACTTACCTCATTCGATAGGGGAGGTTGAGGGTAGAAAAAGTCTAAAAGGGTTTGAGTGAATAGGCCTTAGTTTTCGAGAAAATCGGTTAAAGTTTCGCGCTCACGTTAAATGCTTTAAGTATCTAATAGAGCCACTCAAACGAGCGAACCACGACGGCTGTGCTGGCTAAGCAGTCAGCCTATGTTTTTGCCTCCGTGGTTGACAAACGGTGAGAGTTCAAATCCTAGCCAAGCACAATTTTTTTTTTATCGCTATATTTTTTTTTTTACAGTTTTATTAATTTTATTATTCTGAAAGGCAATCAAAACAAATAATGATGTCTATTTATTTTTCGTATGATGCGATATGATGCCATTCGTATTCAATCATTAGCGCATTATTTATTATCTGCTCCGGTATTTAAAAAAATGATACAATTTGCTTGGTACGCGTCCAAATTAGCAGATGAACGTGACGACATATTTTATAACGTCAATCAATTATGTTTCTCTCCCAATATTCATAATATTAAATGTTTTTGCAAAAAAAAAATTTCGTTTATAAAATGTTCGTGGTGTGAGACTCATTTATGTTTCCAATGATTTTACGTTAATTTTCATCCACAATCTTGCTCAAAAATGTCGACATTTTATAATAAATGAATATAAAAATATATAAAAATGCGAGGTAAAAACATGCGATTTATTTTATTTATGCACGAAAAATAAATAGACACCATTATTTGTTTTGATTGCCTTTCAGAATAATAAAATTAATAAAACTGTAAAAAAAAAAAAAAAAATAGCGATAAAAAAAATAGTGCTTGGCCAGGATTTGAACTCTCACCGTTTGTCAACCACGGAGGCAAAAACATAGGCTGACTGCTTAGCAAGCACAGCCGTCGTGGTTCGCTCGTTTGAGTGGCTCTATTAGATACTTAAAGCATTTAACGTGAGCGCGAAACTTTAACTGCGATTTTCTCGAAAACTAAGGCCTATTCACTCAAACCCTTTTAGACTTTTTCTACCCTCAACCTCCCCTATCGAATGAGGTAAGTCTCATTTAAAAAGCGATTTCGCAATTCTTGCCATCTCCTTGTAAGTATAATTACTAAAGGTTAGAGCAGGGATAGCGAACCTTTTTGAGATATGGGACAAATTTTGTTCATATTTTTTTTAGTACTAGCTCGTGGGTCAATAATACCCATTTACACCAGAGTTAAGTTTAAGTTTCGCCCTCGGGGCTTGGTGTAGGGGTTAGCGTGCCGCCAGGCAGTCCGATGATTTTATTTAAACCATTTGGATACCAAATATATATAATATATATCTTGAATATTCGGTAACAAATTATATGACGACACAAAAAATCTGGTGAGACAAGCACAGAACACAACTTTCAATTATCGTGCTGTGAGATCAGTCACACCAGATTTTTTATTATTATTTTATTGCAGCATAAATATTTAAAATTTCTGTTTTGTATCACTTCTCGTTTCTTTATTCATCTTAATGCACTTGAAATTGTAATTGAATCCTCCAAAAGGGAATCTCTTTGCTATACGTTAAAGTAAATAAAAAAAAAAAAGAGGGCGAGTTTTTTTTTTTTTTTTGTCGACAAGTATTTTAACATCGAAAACCAAACACTTAAGAAGAGATTCGGCTAAAATTCAAGTGCACAGAAAGAGATCTTTAAAAGGTGAGAGAGAGAGAGAGAGAGAGAGAGTTAAAATATTTGATTGTTTCTTTTGAGTTCGAATTAGGGTTTTGGACACCGGTGGAAACCGAAACCGGTATACCAGTTTTTTGGCTAATTTTCAAAAACCGAGAAGCCGAGTTTTTCCCGAAAAACCGAATTCGGTTTTTTTTTTAAATTTTTTTCTTCAGTATTCGGGATCGCTTTCTTTCCCAAGCGAGAAAAATTTATTTCATTTGAATTGGCTCTCAATCATTTGAAATATAATAAATAGGGATGGCTTCTACCGGTAAATGGCCTTAGATGCCGAAAAAGACTTTAAACAAATTAAAAAAAAAAAAAATTATAAATTATCTATATTTTTTCCCTTTTTTCCAATACTTAAATAATCTTTATATGATAATACGCGGAGTGGTCCCCGGGCTTGGTCTAGTTGGTAGCGTGCCTACCTTCTATACTGAACGTTGCTGGGTCGGACCCCAGCCAGTCCAATGATTTTATTTAAGCCATTTGGATACCAAACGGCCCCCAATAGATATTATCATATATATAACGGTTATCGTCAAGTCTTATATGGCCTATGTTGCCGAAAAGACTGTGTGAATGGGTGTGTGTGCATGAGTGTGAATGGGAAAAAAGTGTGCGTTTTAAAAAATAAAAAATAATAATAATTTTCTTTGCATAATTAAGAAAAAGCAATGGTCCGTCGCAGGCAGGGGCGCGGTTATTAAAAAATTATTCTATTAAATATTGTTTTAAATATTTTTTTTTTCCTTGATTTATTTAAGGAACATTTTGTTGTTTATTAAGGTGTCCTTCGAGATAGGAATTTTGCCTCATGTATTAATATTAATACTAAAGGGTCAAGGGATCTTTTTCCGTACCAAGCGATAATATATTTCTAAATTATGTTGTATACAAATTAATTTAACTTCTAAAAATGGTGGACCGTTCTAAACAGATGTTGAAAAAAAACCGGTTTAAAACCGGTTTACCGGTTTTCCGCTTTGTAAAAAACCGAAAAACCGGTTTTCAAAATTTTCCGGTTTTTTCCAAACCCTAGTTCGAATCAAAACAAAATGGCGATCTTTTTACCTTGAGGCTCTTCAGGAGGCAAAAAAAAGTCATAAACTACTGAGGCATTTTAAGAATTTTTTATGAGGTTTTTTTTTTTTTTTTTAATTTCGATTAATTTAAATTTATAGAAAATACAAAAAACATATTATGAAAATTGTAATTTTTTTTTAAATCTAAAAATCTGGTGTGACTGTTCGCACAGCACACAACTGTCTCTTACCTTTGGTAATTGTTGTGTTCTGTGCTTGTCACACCAGATTTTTTTGTGTCGACGTGTATTTAGTTTCCGACAGTCCGATACATTCGAGAGATGTAAAATTTATAAGTATGGGAAAATATTTATATTTTGTTACCGTAGCAACCATTTTTCCCATGAACTGCAAAGAGTAAAGTGGTCTTCAGAAGATTTCAATGCCAAAATGAAAATATCCATTTTAAAGAGCATCTAAGAAATAATTGATTTTTGAATTTTAATCAAAATCGTTTCAGCGAATTTAGAGAAAATCGAAAAAAACTGAAAAAGTGCATCAGTAAAGTACTAGTACTCTTTGGCCGATTTTGTTCAAAAGCTTCGTGTCACGTCCCAGGGGGGTGCCTAACTTAAGTATAAAATTTCAATCACCTAGCTCTTTTCGTTCTTGAGATATTTTGTTCACAGACAGACCATGTTGCGAAAACCCCTTTTTTGGATTCAGAGGTCCTCAAAACGTGTATATCCATCAAAATCTCGACATCTGTCCCAATAATCTTTAATTTTTTTTTAAATTTAAAAATGAATTTATTGTTATTATTAATCACATACTATTTAAGAAATTTTTAAAATAAGCTTAGATGATTTATTTAAAAACCAACTGTCAAATTAGTTCAGCATTCTTGCAATAGATGGCAGGCTAGTCTAACAGCCGATCCCCTTTTGGCCTATATTTATATATTTTTATGCTTTTATAAAAGATACATAATATATAATAACATTTATAAAGTATTTATTGTTAAAAGATCAATGAAAAATGCATTAAATATTATTAGCTACCATTCTGACATCTCTTGGCAAATTTTTGAATTACTTGATTTTTTGGGCATTCTTTTTATGACACACTACGCCCTCTTATCGGGATAAACATGCGTAACACCTTCGCTCCCGTTCCCCCTTAACTTTAGGTGGGCCGCAAAAAAACAAAAAAATATATATTTATATTATAATTTTATATGCTCGTTTCGTTGTTAATTCACATTTCTATTTTTTTTTTTTTTACTTTGCGTCGGATATATTGACTGGGCCGCAAAAATGTTCATCTCGGGCCGCGAATTTGACACCCCTGATATACGGTAGTATTATTCTGAATTAGGGATTCTAATTTATCATTTTTTTTTTTTTTATTATTCATTTATTTAAGTCTTTTTTTACTTTCTCATACCCTATATATGAAATATATAGAGAGAGAAAGTATTGCGATCATGTCAAAAATTCGATGTCCAGATTTTGATGGATATACATGTTTTGAGGTCCCCTGAGTCCAAAAAAGTGGGTCCCGCAAATTGGTCTGTGTGTGTGTGTGTGTGTGTGTGTGTGTGTGTCTGTGTGTGTGTGTGTGTGTGTGTGTGTGGACAGATTTTTAGCATGAAGGAGTTGAGCTAGCGGATTGAAATTTTATATTTAACTTAGGTACCTTTGAAGAATCTCAAAATAAGCTTTTGAACAAAATCGGCCAAAAAGTACTAGTACTTTACTGATGTACTTTTTCAGTTTTTTTCGATTTTCTCAAAATTCCCTCCAAGGATTTTTTTTAAAATTCATAAATTAACTATTTTTTAGATGCTCTTTAAAATGTATATTCTCATTTTGCCGTTGAAATCTTCTGAAGACCACTTTACTCTTGTTCTTCATAGGAAAGATAGAACTGGTTGCCATGGTAACCGAATTTAAATCTTTTTCTTTTTATTAGATTAAAAATCAATTATTATTTAAATTCCCATTTATTTTTATTTTATTTGTGTCTTTAATTGCTTAGGAGAAAACATATATATCTCTCTCTCTCTCACTTGCAAACATTATCGCCTGTCTCTCCGCCTTCTCTCATAGGCCTAATGTTAATTTCCTATAGGGATTTGTATGTTAATTTCGATTCAAAAGGGGGTCCCCTTTAGAACTTTTTAGGCATTTAAAATTTTTTTTTCCAATTCTTATGAAATTTTGTATTTATTTACGATTCTATATTGTGTATAAAATGTCCAAATATGAGATTAAAATTTTGAAAAATAACCATAGTTTATTTGAAGCAGTCAACATTTAAAATGCAAGTTTGAAACTAAGGTGCTATCGGAAACTAAATATATCTCGACACAAAAAAATCTGGTGTGACCAGCACAGTGCACAACTTTCTCTTACCGAAGGGTAAGAGAAAGTTGTGTGCTGTGCGCCAGTCACACCAGATTTTTTACTTTCTCTTACCCTATATATGAAATATATAGAGAGAGAAAGTATTGCGATCATGTCAAAAATTCGATGTCGAGATTTTGATGGATATACATGTTTTGAGGTCCCCTGAGTCCAAAAAAAGTGGGTCTCGCAAATTGGTCTGTGTGTGTGTGTGTGCGTCTGTGTGTGTGTGTGTGTGTGTGTGTGTGTGTGTGTGTGTGTGTGGACAGATTTTTAGCATGAAGGAGTTGAGCTAGCGGATTGAAATTTTATATTTAACTTAGGTACCTTTGAAGAATCTCAAAATAAGCTTTTGAACAAAATCGGTCAAAAAGTACTAGTACTTTACTGATGTACTTTTTTAGTTTTTTTCGATTTTCTCAAAATTCCCTCCAAGGATTTTTTTTTAAATTCATAAATCAACTATTTTTTAGATGCTCTTTAAAATGTATATTCTCATTTTGCCGTTGAAATCTTCTGAATACCACTTTACTCTTGTTCTTCATAGGAAAGATAGAAATGGTTGCCATGGTAACGGAATTTAAATCTTTTTTCTTTTTATTAGATTAAAAATCAATTATTATTTAAATTCCCATTTTTTTTTATTTTATTTCTGTTTTTAATTGTTTCCGGGAAAACATATCTCAGTCTCTCTCTCTCTCTCTCTCTCACTTGCAAACATTATCGTCTGTCTCTCCGCTTTCTCTCATAGGCCTAATGTTAATTTCCTATAGGGATTTGTATGTTAATTTCGATTCAAAAGGGGGTCCCCTTTGGAACTTTTTACGCATTTAAAATTTTTTTTTCCAATTCTTATAAAATTTTGTATTTATTTACGATTCTATATTGTGTATAAAATGTCCAAATATGAGATTAAAATTTTGAAAAATAACCATAGTTTATTTGAAGCAGTCAACATTTAAAATGCAAGTTTGAAACTAAGGTGCTATGGGAAACTAAATCTATGTCGACACAAAAAATCTGGTGTGACCAGCACGGTGCACAACTTTCTCTTACCGAAGGGTAAGAGAAAGTTGTGTGCTGTGCGCCAGTCACACCAGATTTTTTACTATTCTTTCTTTATTCAAACAAACATGCAAGGTAAATTTCGGATGTACCAGGTATGCCTTAAGAGGCAAACAAATATTACGACTAATGGAACCCAACTTCAAACTAAAAGTTAAATTTACATTAAAATTCAATGTTTATATTGCTATTCCAGGTAAAATCTCTTAGTTTAATGCAAAACAAAAAAAAAAAAAAAAAAAAACTAAATTTCAAACTTTAATCAATTTAAATTTATAAGGACCGTCGGCCAAAAAATAAACACTTTTGCGTATTATCGGATTATAAAAATTGCATTCATGGAATACTCAACTATTTTGTCATATTGGATGGGAAAAATTAACGATTTCCAAAACATCTGTTAATTGTACTGAAGATGATTCCATATCACTGGGGTCGAAATATTTACAAATTAACGGATAATATGCTAAAATATTTATTTTTTGGCCGACGGTCCTTATAAATTTAAATTGATCTTCTTTACGACCATCTACAAACAATTCGCTTTAATGCTTTAATTAGAAAAAAATACTAGCCGCGCAGCCCGGATTTAGCGGGCTTTGTGTCTAGACAGGGGGCTTCGCCGCAACTTTTGGTATACGAGATTAGCACGCAAACCCCTACACCAAGCCCCGAGGGCGCGTTTTCTTCTTAATTACGAAAAGAAAATTTTTATTACTATTCCAATCCAGTGCCTGCTTGAGGATTTGTTTATATCCATAGAATACTTAAATGCAAAGAATACATATATCTTTCTCTATACATTTCCTATGGGAGAAATTCTAACTTTAAGAATTAATAACTCAAAAAGTTATAGGAATTTCGGGACCTGAGTATTTTTCCTGGACTCTCCATAATGTTCTCTATAAGACTGCAAAATTTCGTTTCAAAATTTCAACAGAAAGTTGGTCAAACAGATCATGACAGACGGACACTCCGCCATTATATATATAAAAATTTTCCAAAGAAACCTTTCGGCTGTTGAAGCCATTTAGGGATTATACGAGTAGTATAGGCCTACTTATATAGATTTTAAATATTGTCTATCGATGGCTAATTTGGGACGTTCCACACCCTAATTCCCTGAGACCACCCATCCGATGTTTCGCCGCGCTTGACTGCAACGATCTTAATGTCTGTTGCCAGGCCCCCTGACCATTTAGATATTTTAAAAGGAACTTTTTTCAAATGAAGGATAAATTTAAATAAAAGTCGAGTTTCCTCACTCGCCTATCTACGCAACTTGCACAAACATGATATAAAAATTAATTAATAAATAAGAACGGTCATCCATAGTTTTTTTTTTTTTTTTTTTTTAAACATTCACACTTTTTTTCTCATTCACACTCACACTCACACACACATTCACACAGTCTTTTCGGCAACTTAGGCCATTTAAGACGTTAACCGTTGTGATTAATATATAAATTGTGGGTTCAGGCATTTCTATTTAAGCCATCTGGTATCCAAATGGCTTAAATAAAATCATCGGACTGCCTGGGTCCGAACCCGCGACGTTTGGTATAGGAGGTAGGCACGCTACCTACTACGCCACACCCGGGGGCTCATCCATAGTTCTTATTATAATAACAAAGGATAACGAATAGAGCTTGTTATTGTTAACAGAAAGGATTTAATTTGCACGGGGGGCTCCTTTTTCGACGCACCTATTCACATATAAGCCACATTATTCTTATTAGGGTCCGACCGAAACAAGATTTTCAACCGAAACCGAATATTCGGCCGAAACCGTAACCGAAACCGAAACTTGTATTTCCTATAAAAAAATTCATATTTTTTTTTTGAAATTTTTTTCCCTCCGTGAAAATTATTTTACCTTTTTTTTTTAGAGAGACAAAAATTTTTTCTCCTTCAAGTGCAAATCATTTGACTCAAGTTTCGGCCGGCCGAAAGTTTCGGCTACTTTTTGGCCGAAACCGAAACTACGGCCGAAACCATGATTTTTGGCCGAAATTGGCCGAAACCGAAACCGAATATTCGGTCGGTTCCTAATTCTTATCTCCTACGCAATGAATGTTTTCTAGCAAAAGAGGAGGAGTCAGTTTGAGAACTCAAAGAGGGTATGGGGGGGGAGCTCCTTCAACTTAAAATGTCATTGGATCTTTTGATTTATAGGTGGAGTAGTTACTTGACTCCCTCCAACTCGTTTCTATCTCCTCCCTCCTGGGAGGCAACTCGACCTCGTTTCTCTCTGAGAATGCCAGCCAAGTAGCCAAGGCAGGCATGGCGATCTAAAATATTGATAGACTTCTCTTTAAAAAAAAAATCTGGTGTGACTGGTCGCACAGCACACAAATTTCTCTTACATTCGCTAATTGAAAGTTGTGTTCTGTGAATATCACATCAGATTTTTTGTGTCGACATATATTTAGTTTCCGCTGAATTTTAGAATTCGAGATGTATAAGCATTAGAAAATATTTATATTTTGTTACCATGGCAACTATTTCTCCTATCTTTCCTAACAAGTAACATTTCTCAGACCTTAATCATGGATTTCGTTGATACTTACGTGATATGAAATCCTATTTGAAACATTGAAAATCCCGCGTAAACTTGCTGCTAAGGTCCTGTCGTAATGGCGCAGTGAGCATAAACATGTTTTATGTCAATTTAAGCCTTTTAATGCTTTGTTTGTATTTAGTTGAGCTTATGTTTGATGAAATTTCATGCTTCTTCACCTGTCAATGCACAAGAAATCGAACTTAAGGCCAGCTTATAGGTATATTTATATTATATTAATTAACATATATTTTTTACAGCATTATCTCAATAATATACCCTCACATGCGGTGACAAAATTGTGAAGATTCAACAGAACATTCTTCACTATCATATTCAAATGATATAGTTTCCAGCTCTAGTTCGCATTCATTTATCTCCAAACTTTGATCAGACTTAATGAAATGTTCAATTGAATCTGTACATGTTTGAATAATGTCTGTAAAAATGGAAAAATTGAAAACAGAAGGAATAAATTAGCGATTTTGTCACCGCATGTGAGGGTATATTATTGAGATAATGCTGTAAAAAATATATGTTAATTAATATAATATAAATATACCTATAAGCTGGCCTTAAGTTTCTTGTGCATTGACAGGTGAAGAAGCATGAAATTTCATCAAACATAAGCTCAATTAAATACAAACAAAGCATTAAAATTGACATAAAACATGTTTATACTCACTGCGCCAATATACATTTTAAAGAGCATCTATTGAATTTTAATCAAAATCTTTAGAGAGAATTTTGAGAAAAATAGAAAAAAAAAGTAAAAAAAGTATATCTACTCTTTGACCGATTTTGATTAAAAGCTCATTTTCACGCTCCAGGAGGGGGGGTATTAAACTTAACTCTAAAATTTCAACCTCCTAGCTCTTTTCGTTCTTCTTAAGAAACAAAATTTTATTCCACTATTGACTTGGTGTAGGGGTTAGCGTGCTGGCCTTGTATACCAAGGGTCCCGAGTTCGGACCCCAGACAGTCCGATGATTATATTTAAGCCATTTGGATACTAAATGGATGAAAGTGAAATTTTTCCTTCGATCTTACCTTGAGACGTGGTGAGTAAGCGTGGTGAATGACGTGATTATGGCGAGGCCTAGGCGGGGAGGGTGGCCCTGATAAAGGCGTCGTCGCGGACCCTGTGCAGTTACTTGTTGCTGAAGAGGACAGGCATGTTGTCTGCATTTGCAGCCCCTGTAACGGGATGCCCTGCTGGCTAGGTGACCCCGAGGCAGCTGTTGAGGGACGACTCTCGGGTGGTCGAGTGCACCGGCTACAGCAAGCCTGTACAACAAAATAATTACTATGTAGAATATTACAAAAAACATTCCCGTTCCCCATTCACTTTAAGGGTCTTCAGGAGGGCACATTGAATCTTTAGTTCGCAAGGTATTTTAGATAATAGAATGCTTTTTATTATTAACGATTTATTAAATTTTTTTTTATATATTTATAGAAAATGTAAAAAATACTCTATTGTGAAAATTGTATTGTTTTTTTTAAATCTAAAAAAAGTAAAACTCATTAATATCCAATGTGTGTAATAATTAAATAAAGTGGGGATGAAGTAAAAAATAAATTTCGTATTTATTTAAAAATTAACGGCTAATTAGTTCAGCACTCTTGCAAAAGATGGCAGGCTAGTCTAACAGTCGGCATTATCAGATCACTTATAAACCTATATTTATATATTTTTACGCTGTTATAAATGATATATAATAATATTTATAAACTATTCATTGTTAAAAGATCCACGAAAATCAAACAATTACATGAGATTAAATATAGTCTATAGTCATTGTATTAACATAATCTGACCATATCGGTAGAATTCCCCATTTTAATTTTTTTTTTTTGGCACGAAGACAAATTGTTCATAGGAAATGTAAATATTTAAAAGATATGTTCTTCTAATCTCTATTTCGAAATTGACAAATATTTGACATTATCATAAAAGTTTATATTTAACAATAATATAAATTTATATCAAATGAAAGGAAAATATTTTTTTTTTTTTTTTTAAACACTCACACTTTTTCTCATTCACACTCACATTTACACACACATACACACAGTCTTTTCGGCAACTCAGGCCATATAAGACTTTGACGATATCCGTTATTGATTAATATACATATATGGGGTCCAGGCATTCTTATTTAACCCATTTGGTATCCAAATGGCTTAAATAAAATCATCGGGCTGCCTGGGGTTCGAACCCGCGACGTTTGGTATAGGAGGTTAGCACGCTAACCCCTACTCCAAGCCCCGAGGACAAAGGAAAATATGAAATTTTAATATGTTAAATAAGAAGAAAGAAAATTTTTTATATTTTTTACAGGATAAATAATAGGCATGTTTGGAAACAAAATGGCCAATTTTGTTTTCGACCACTAACCCATGCATGGCCAGCAGAGTTGGCAAGTTTTATCCCGTCGAGTATAATACACGGTTTTATACATGGATAAAGTATGTAAAAAACCCGTAAAAAACCTACTCCCTGCAAAAAACAAACAGGTTAAAAGATAAATAAATTTTATTTAAATTTCCTTTCTCGTCGGGTTTGCGCATGCGCATCCGAGTTTTGTACATTTTATACGTTTTATACAGTTTTACGATTTTTGTATAAAACTACCAAATCATGTATAAAACCCAACTCTAATGGCCAGACTATGTTAAATACAGTGACTATAAAGATACCTAAGATCGTGTATAATTGACAATATTTGCCCTGATGAAGGTCGTGATTGGCGACCGAAACGTCGGCAAATAAAAATTAAATAAAAGATTTTTTATTTAATCTCCTGGCTGCAAAGTCCCTACGAATCCTGAGTAAATCTCCACAGCCAAAAAACAAATTTATAGAGTGACTATATAGTACTACAATCCTGCCATCTGTTGGCCAATTTCCGTAATAGTTGGGCTTTTTGTCTAAATTTTTAAGACACCTAACGCCATCTTATCGGCAAAACATGCAAACAGCTTGCCTCCCTAAGGCCCTTAAGGTCAGAAGCTACTGTTATTACTTTGTAACGCAATATTCTTCAGAATAACGAATAAAAAAAAAAGGTTTATTTTTATTTCCCGACCGTCTACCTTATGGGCCCGTCGCGACGGCGTTGAGAGATAATTTTTTAATGAAATAAAAAGGGTTAATGTAACCCGCCGCAAGTTTATTTAATTGCATATCTCGTCTCTCACTGGCAGCAGCAAGAGATTCTTTTAAAATCGAAATAAAAACATTTCCAAATGGTAAATAAAAAGCACAGTAGGTCTTTACGTTTTCAAATTAGACAAACAAAATTGGCCATAAACATAAATGCAGGAACAAAGGTAAATAAATAAATAAATTGAATTAACTTGACGATATCTTGTTTTTTAAAATATGCGGTATAGCCTATCCCATATTCCTCTGACTAAATAAAATTAAAATAGAGAAAATAAAAATGGTAAATTCATCAAAAATTAAGATGAAATAATATGATAAAAAATCTGGTGTGACTTAACGCACAGTATACAACTTTCTCTTAACTTAGGTAATCGAAAGTTGTGTAGTGTGCTGTCACTCCAGATTCTTTTGTGTTGATATATATTTAATTTCCCATAGAATAGCACCTTAGTTAATTTGACCACTTGCATTTCATAAGAAAAAAGAGTAAAAAAATCAATTGATTCAAAATTTCTTTGGGCTCTGTGTATTTTAAATGTTGACTGCTTGAAATAAGCTATGGTTATTTTTCAAAATTTTAATCTCATATTTGGAAATTTTATACACAAAAAAGAATCCTAAATAAATACAAAATTTCATAAGAATTGGAAAAAAAATATTTTTAAATGAATAAAAAGTTACAAATGAATCGAAATTAACATGCAAATCCCCATATGGGGATTTAACATTGGCTCTATGGAAGGAAGAGTCGGAAAATGAATTTTTTTTTCTCAAAAAAAACACTTTTTTTCCCATTCATACACACATATACACAGTCTTTTCGCCATCTTAGGCCATTTAAGACTTTAAACGATACCCGTTATTTGTAAATATATCAATTGAGGGTCCAGGCATTCTTATTTAAGCCATTTGGATACCAAATGGCTTAAATATAATATTGGACTGCCTGGGATGCGAACCCTCGACCCTTGGTATACAAGCCAGGCGCGCTACCAACTACGCAAAGCCCCAGAGCGGAAAATGAATTTGAAAACATACATAGTACAGCTACATCAGTAAAATTACTTCAAACAATTTTCACAAAGAATTTTACTGATATACTTTTTAAAGAGCATCTAAAAAATAGTTGATTTATGAATTTTAAACAAAATCGTTCCAGAAAATTTCTGCTGCAGAATTAACGTACATACAACAGTGGTTTCCAAACTTTATGTTATAACTCCTTCCTGCCCCCGGGTGTGGCGTAGTAGGTAGCGTGCCTACCTCCTATACCAAACGTCGCGGGTTCGGACCCAGGCAGTCCGATGATTTTATTTAAGCCATTTGGATACCAGATGGCTTAAATAGAAATGCCTGACCCCACAATTTATATATTACTTACAACGGGTATCGTCAAAGTCTTAAATGGCCTGAGTTGCCGAAAATACTGTGTGAATGTGTCTGTGGGTGTGAGTGTGAATGAGAATAAAAGTGTGAATGTTTAAAAAAAAAAAAAAAAAAAAAAAAAAACTCCTTCCTTAAAAATATTTAATCATATGACGCCTCCCCCCCCCCATTGTATAAAATAATACAAAAACAAAAATCTTTAATGCTAAAAAATATAAATTTATATTAAAGTGAAATAAAAAAAAAAAAAAAAAAAAAAAAAAAAAATCCTAGCCATTTGACGCCAAAATTATTGTGACATTTCGGCAGGAGGCGAGAATAAATGAAATTTTAATTTCAAAATTAAAATTTCATTTATTCTCGCCTCCAGCCCTGAAGATGACCACTAGTCTATAGTGGCCTAAACGTCACAATAAAAGAAATAATTTTGGTTAAGTTTGGAAAATTGCTCGCTGAGGCTAATATTCGCGCCTCCCCTTAGACTAGTCCGCGCCTCCCTAGGGAGGCGCGCGCCTCACAGTTTGGTAAACGCTGCTATACAAGTTTGGAGTAGTAAGAATATGTAGAAATTGGCGATTGCATTTGACCTTTTTCTACCCATTAAAGACGAACAACGCCCGCATAAACTGAGATATTCCTGGGCATTTTCTGTTCATATCAGAGAGTGATTTGCAAGTGATTCAATAGGAATATTTTAGAATTTTGTCCAGCTAACAAATCAATTTAAACCACTGTGTATTGATTCAAATTTTATTATTAGTTTATTAAATAAGTCTCTCCCCCGGTAGTTTAATTTATTTACTGATAAACCTGGTTAGGATGCTCTTTGTGGCACGAAATATTTTCCTTAGTAGGTACTTTTAATAAACAATTAATAATTAAAGCCCAGACTATATGTATATATCGTGTCGCGGTTTCTCTGTGTTAAATCAATGGGGGGGGGGGGCAAACTACACGGTCTGTTCTCAGGAGATGAAAACACACGTTTAGTGGTTTAACCACATCCCCCCCAACAGCTTACTCTTGGTTAGGTTTTATCTAAAAACATCAATTAACACTTCTTTTATCGTTACGTTTTTTTTTTTTTTTTTATTTTTTCAAAAGCTAGAAAAAAATTATCTTTATAATTTCTTAACAAATATATTTATAATAGAAAAAAATTAATCAAAAATACTAGTTTACATGTTCAATATACATATTTGTTGGACTTAAACTTTGTTTCTCCTTAAAAATTAACGGTCAAATAGTTCAGCACTCTTGCAAAAGATGGCAGGCTTATCAAACAGCCGGCATTACCAGATCACTTATAAGCCTATATTTAAATATTTTTATGCTGTTATAAATGATATATAATCTATATACTGTATATCTATATATATAATTCGCTAATTTCCGTTTGCCTGTCTGCTCCTGTCACGCTCTATTTAGGCAATATCCCGTTGAAATTTTGAAATTAAATTTTATATGCATAAAGAGGACCTTCTCGGGATTACAGGAAAATTGTTTTCATCCCGAAATTCCTATAACTTTTTGAGTTATTAATTCTTAAAGTATAGAGAAATATTTATGTATTCTTTTCATTTGTGTATTCCATGAATGTAAACAAATCCTCAAGCAGGCACTGAATTGGAATGGAATAATAATAATAATAATAATTTTCTCGGCCCTCGGGGCTTGGTGTAGAGGTTAGCGTGCTAATCTCGTATACCAAACGTCGCGGGTTCGGACCCCAGGCAGTCCGATGATTTTATTTAAGACAATTGGATACCAAATGGCTTAAATAAGAATGCCTGGACCCTATATATGTATATTAAATCAATAACGGATATCGTAAATGTCTTATATGGCCTGAGTTGCCGAAAAGACTGTGTGAATGTGTGTGTGTGTGTGTGTGTGTGTCAGGTGAATGTGAAAAAAGTGTGAATGTTTTTTTATAAAAAAAAATTATTTTCTCTTCAAAATTAAGACAAAAAAGTGACGGTCCGCCGCAGGCGGGCGTCGCACAGTGGGCTGAAATAGGAAAAAAGCGGCCATAATTCGAAAAAATGAACTTTAAAATATAAAAACAACGTTTTGCACACTAATAATAGACTATATGTGGATCTCAGGACAATAATTCATTTTTTTTGACGTGACAACGTCTTACAAATCATGTGTCTATAGTGGCATGTTAGAGGGGCATGCACGAAAAAGTTTATTGGCTTGAATAACTCCTCTGTCTTAAGAGGTATAATTATGGGAAATATACGGTTAGAAAGAATGAGTTTTCAGCTAAAGAATTCACCATTTATTTTTTTCCTATCATTTTATTTTACCGCGCTGCGGTAAATTCTAATTTGAAAGTTTAAACTCCTGTAGATTCTGAACGGCTAATCAGATCAGAGTAAATGGGATGTCATTTGGTGCAGAAAGGAAACCTCTAATAGAATAAATAAAAAAATCCCGAGTAATTAACTCAAAAATTGGTTTTTTTCTCGAAAAACCTCATTTTTTAGGCAAAAAAATATCGAAAAATAGCCCTACTTGTGCAACGCCTAGCTACTTGACCATAAAAGCTACATTAAATCTAAATATAGTTTTAGAAAGAGTGGTTCAATACCCCGAGGGCTTTTTTTTCTTTTTTTTGATATGAACTCATTTTACCGCATGAGAGCACTCGGCGGGATTTCGTTTTTCGAAATTTTAAACCCCTGTAGATTCTGAACGGCTAATCAGATCAGACTAAATGGGATGTCATTTGGTGCAGAAAGAAAACCTCTAATAGAATAAATAAAAAAATCCCGAGTACTTAACTCCAAAATTAATTTTTTTTCGAAAAACCTCATTTTTTAAGCATATGTCGCCCTTAATGGATAAAAGTTTGGCCACACCTGTCATATATTGTTTCAATGAAAATGTTTGAACATGTTTATTTATGAAAACAAACTACTAGTAAAAAAAAAACAAAAACAATACTTTCTCTCTTTATATTTCAATATAGGTAAGAGAAAAAAATTTTTTTGAAGTCAAGCAAAAGACGTTGTCACGTTAAAAAGCCACCGGCTGTGTAGAAGACACAGCCAACACCTAATTTTTTTTACCCAACCCAAACCCGAGTTATAAAGCGCCAAAGTGAGCAAGAAAACTTACTAACTTTTCTTTGCGTTTTAAGTCGATATTCAGAAATTTTTTTCATCAATTAATATTAATCCAATTTTAATGAATTTTTTTTTGAATCATAGATAAATTAATCTTCTTTCTGAATATATTTTTGTTTTTCTTGTATTACCGTTATTTATTTTTAAATAAATTTTTTTTGAAAGTAAAAAAAAAGCAATATAAATTTTTTTCAATTTCAAAAAAGTATATGGGCATCCTCTTGCCTTCTAACAAACTCAATAGATTCTGAAACTAGAATACATGTAGAACATAAATGCATCGAAACTTTTTGCCCGAATTTGCCCGAAAAATTTTTATAAATTTTTTTATAATTAAATCGGCAGAAAAACAAATGATTTCCGTCAAACCATATGAACTTCTCTCTGCTTTACAGATAATATTGAAACGTGACAAAGGGCTGAGGGGACAAAATAAAATCAGGCTATTATTAGAATGACCATAAAATTTGAAGGGGGGCCTCGAATTTTGTAATCTTTTGAAAAAATAATCTATTAAAAGGGAATATTCAATATTTGAAAATTTCATTTTTTCTTGTTCATATTCTTATTAATATTATTGAAATAACTATATTATTTTTGTATTCAAGTGGTAAAGCCCCCCTGGACCCCCTTACATGCCTTCGATGAGCAAATGCATCAAATTTATTCTTGCTCACTGTTTGGAAATTTTGCAATTGCTCGCCTTCGGGGCAAAATTTTTAAATTTCCTTCACTGACTCCACTTCCTTTGTCTCTGGCCAATCAGCGAGAGACAGTGGTAAACAGGAACATAAAACAGAAGTTAGTGGCAAGAATATAGCAATTTAATTTTTAGCAAATAATTTTTATTTAAGTATAATGACAGAGACATAGAAGCCGACTCCAAGGGGCCCAAGGGGCTTGAGCCCCTCCCCCTGCCTCAATGTTGAGGGAAGAGAAAATAAGTCATCTTTGTAATCAGCAATCCATTAAAATGTATATAAAGACGTATTGCTTATATAAGCTTATATAAAAAAAAAAATTTTTGACCCTTTGAGTAAGGAGTAGTTCACCCCCATGCATGTTTTTTTTTTTAAATAGATGACATCTTTGGAATCAGTATCCATTAAAATGTATATAAAGACATATTGCTTGTAATTACCAAAAAAAAAAAATATTTTTTGCTTCCTTCAGTAAGGGGTAGTTCACCCCATCTATATATTTTGTAAAAATAAATGACATTTTCGTAACGATTGACCTTTAAAATGTATATAAAGACATATTGCTTGTAATTATCAAAGCAAAATTTTTTTAACACCTTGAGTAAGGGGTAGTTCACCCCATGTATGTTTTTAGTAAAAATAGATGACATCTTTGGAATCAGCATCCATTAAAATGTATATAAAGACGTATTGCTTGTAATTATCAAAAAAAATTTTTTTTTTGCTCCCTTCAGTAAGGGGTAGTTCACCCCATGTATGTTTTTTGTAAAAATAAATGTCATTTTTGTAAAACGCATATTTTTTTTGATTTTTTGACATATGTTTTCCTTTATATTTCACACATCATAATTTTTTTTTCAACTTTGTCAAGGGGTAATTTCAACCCCTTATGGTAAAATATGAAAATATTGAAGGGTATAGAAGAACATATGATTATGTATGTATAGTTTTAATTTTGTAAAAATCCGCCCAAAAAAAGATAATTATGGCCGCTTTTTTTTCGATTTCAGCCCACTGTGCGTCGCGGCTAGTATATAATATTTATATTATTAAAAGATCAACGAAAATTAAACAAATCCATGAGATTAAATATCTACCCCCTACCTTCCTGCCATCTGTTGGCAAATTTTCGTAATAGTAGGACTTTTTGGCTAAATTATTAAGACCCCTAGCGCCATCTTATCGGCAAAAACATGCAAACAGCCTCCTGTAGAGCCTTAATGAATCATTATGTTATGTTTGTAAATAGAAAACAAATCTCACCTGTGAATAAAGCAACTGGAATGCATCGGCAAGAAGTGAACCGAGATTGCTGAGACAGAGTAACATAAGCGGCACTCCGATAAGCGCATAGATGATAGTAGCAACCTTTCCACTGGCAGTTCTTGGCGTAGCAGAACCGCCATGTCCCAATGTCGTTATGAGACTAATTGCAAATACTAGAGCACCACTGAATGTCCAACGATGGGCAGCAGCTGCGGCTGCAGCCGTAGCGGCCGCCGCTGCAGCAGCAGCTGCTGCAGATGAGGGTTCCTCGAGTACATCGAGTGCATCAGCGGCAGGTAGTTGCATCGCTGCAGCTACGTTGGCTTCAAATAAACGAAGTTGCGCGTGTACCAGCCGTGTCCAATTACGTTCGTAAAGCACGTTCAGCCTCTCTAGAAAATAAACAAAACAAAAAATATATTATAATAAATGATATTAAAAAAATTAATTTTTTTGTTATCAAACAAATAATTTTTTTTAAATTTAAAAATGAATTTAAGGTTATTATTAATCACATATAAATTAAAAAAAATTTTAAAATAAGATTAGTAGATATATTTAAAAATTATGAGTCAAATAGTTCAGCACTCTTGCAAAAGATGGCAGGCTAGTCTAACAGCCGATCCCCTAATAGCCCACTTAGATGCTTTTATATTAATAAAAGATACATAATATCTAATAACATTTATAAAGTACAAGATGATAAAGAATAACTTCCAAAGAAGGATGCAGCCGATTTTAATAAAAATTCCTAATCACTTGCTGACGTTTCGGTTCGGGTTTGAACCATCATCGGAGCTGTTTTTAAATAATACATTCACACTATTATGATAGTATTAGAGCAAATTAATATTTTTTTTTTTTTTTTAAACATTCACACTTTTTTCTCTCACATGCACCCACACATTCACACAGTCTTTTCGGCAACTTAGGCCATTTAAGACTTTAAACCTCCTATACCAAACGTCGCGGGTTCGACCAGGCAGTCCGAAGATTTTATTTAAGCCATTTGGATACCAGATGGCTTAAATAGAAATGCCTGAACCCCAAAATACATATATAAATTACAACGGTTATCGTATAAAGTCTTAAATGGCCAGAGTTGCCGAAAAGACTGTGTGAATGTGTGTGTGAGTGTGAGTGTGAATGTTTTTTGAAAAAAAAAAAAGACTTTAAACGATACTCGTATTTATATAATATATATTTATTTGGGGTCCAGGCATTCTTATTTAAGCCATTTGGTATCCCAATGGCTTAAATAAAATCATCGGACTGCCTGGGGTCCGAACCCGCGACGTTTGGTATACGAGGCTAGCACGCTAACCTCTACACCAAGCCCCGAGGGCTAGCAAATTAATTATTATTATCTTTATCTCTTTATATATAAAATTCTTCTGTACGTGTGTATGTGACTGAACTCCTCCTAAACGACTGAACCAATTATGATGAAATTTTCTGTGTATGTTTGTGAGAATCCCGGACAGGTTTTGTTTCACAAATAACAATAAGTTAATCAGTAATTAACCGTTAAAATAAGAAAAAAATAAAAATTTGGAGAAATAGTTGCCATGGTAACAAAATATAAATATTTTCCCATGTTTACGATTTTTTTATTTATTTACATTTTGAATTCTAAAATATTTTTTTTTTTTTTTTTTTTTTTTATTTAATGTTTGGCTTCAAGGCCATACATCTTCGACTTACAATTTTGTTTTTCTTTGTGAGTAATTAACAAATTAAAAAGTTCAAAACCAAAAATAGTTACACTCACATTACACTACTAACCACATAATCCAAAATACACACAGTTATAAACTCCACATAGTTCAAAAATACACATAATTATAAAAATACATAGTCCAAAAATACACATCGTTTCAAAAAACACATAGTTCAAAATTACGCATAACTATAAAAACCCCTAGTTCAAAAATACACATAATTATAAAACACCCATAGTTCAAGAATACACATCGTTATACAAATACAATTTAAAAATTCATAATTAAACATACCCTATTCAAAAATACACCTTGTTCAAAACTAC
The DNA here is from genome assembly GCA_023213315.1 of Euborellia annulipes. NCBI lineage: Eukaryota > Metazoa > Arthropoda > Insecta > Dermaptera > Anisolabididae > Euborellia > Euborellia annulipes. Next base: position 4,514 of record JAKCPI010012792.1, on the reverse strand, counting down.
ACTTATTCAAAAATTGAACGGTGTATATTAAATTTTATTTGGCATGATTTAAACAATTCTAAAATATCGGCGTAAATTTTTTGTCTGTGTTTTTTATACTCTTTTTTTTTTTTTTTTTTTTTGGTTATATGAACTTTTTCTTTTACTTATACAGTATTGACGTGACAACGTCTTACAAATCATGTGTCTATAGTGGCATGTTAGAGGGGCTTGCACGAAAAAGTTTATTGGCTTGAATAACTCCTCTGTCTTAAGAGGTATAATTATGGGAAATATACGGTTAGAAAGAATGAGTTTTCAGCTAAAGAATTCACCATTTATTTTTTTCCTATCATTTTATTTTATCGCGCTGCGGTAAATTCTAATTTGAAAGTTTAAACTCCTGTAGATTCTGAACGGCTAATCAGATCTGACTAAATGGGATGTCATTTGGTGCAGAAAGAAAACCTCTAATAGAATAAATAAAAAAAATCCCGAGTAATTAACTCAAAAATTGGTTTTTTTCTCGAAAAACCTCATTTTTTAGACAAAAAAATATCGAAAAATAGCCCTACTTGTGCAACGCATAGCGACTTGACCATAAAAGCTACATTAAATCTAAATATAGTTTTAGAAAGAGTGGTTCAATACCCCCAGGGCTTTTTTTCTTTTTTTTGATATGACGTCATTTTACCGCATGAGAGCACTCGGCGGGATTTCGTTTTTCGAAATTTTAAACCCCTGTAGATTCCGAACGGCTAATCAGATCAGACTAAATGGGATGTCATTTGGTGCAGAAAGTAAACCTCTAATAGAATAAATAAAAAAATCCCGAGTAATTAACTCCAAAATTGGTTTTTTTTCTCGAATCTTTTAAGCATATGTCGCCCTTAATGGATAAAAGTTTGGCCACACCTGTCATATATTGTTTCAATGAAAATGTTTGAACATGTTTATTTATGAAAACAAACTACTAGTAAAAAAAAAAAAAAACAATACTTTCTCTCTTTATATTTCAATATAGGTAAGAGAAAAAAAAATTTTTTTGAAGTCAAGCAAAAGACGTTGTCACGTTAAAAAGCCACCGGCTGTGTAGAAGACACAGCCAACACCTAATTTTTATGGTTGTTTTAGATATGTCCAATTTTTGATTATGTATTTTATATGTATATAGTGTAATGGTGCCGATGGCCAAGGGCTAAAGGCTTGAGCAATAAAAAAAAAAAATTTCCCCGGGGCTTGGAGTAGTTGGTAGCGTGCTAACCTCGTATACCAAACGTCGCGGGTTCGGACCCCAGGCAGTCCGATGATTTTATTTAAGCCATTTGGATACCAAATGACTTAAATAGAAATTCCTGGACCCCCAATAGACATATTAAACATATACGAGTTTCGTTAAAAGTCTTAAATGGCCTAAGTTGCCGAAAAGACTGGGTGAGTGTTAATGTGAATGAGAAAAAAATAAGTGTGAGTGCTAAAAAAAAAATTTTTTTCTTTTCATAATTAAGAAAAAAAGGCGAGGGTCCGCCGCAGGCGGGCCCGAGTCAGCTGGTAGGGGATAAAAAATAGCGAAACATGATTCAAATTCGGAATAATTGTGCCTGTTTTTTATTGGCAATTTAAAGTGTTTCGCTCAAGGCCTAGCCCCTTTAAGCGCGTCACTTGAAAGCCCAAGTTCACATTAAAGGGAGCAGCGAGCGCCCTATCCCCTTTCCCTATTATGTTTGTTTCTTGAATAAGCATTCTTTTATCTTGACCACTCATTCATTAGACTTTTGTAATTAATTCAAGCCAGCCAGCGTTGGTAAAGAAAAAAATCTTTAGTCTATTCTTTTTACTTTTTTTTTTCTCAAAAGGCCTCGTCTCTCGCTTCTTCTTACATGTTAATAATGGCCTTATCTTTTTTTTTTTTTTTTTGAGGATATTATTTTTATCATAAGTAGAATTATAAAGTATTGTTATCGTGCAAGGAGAAAATTCCATTTTGTTTTTTTCTTAAGAGGAAAAAAATCTAGTGTGACTAGTCGCACGCCAAATGTAAGAAAAAGTTAAGCTCTGTGTTTGTCACACCATATTTTTTGTGTCGAGATATATTTAGTTTCCGACGATATATTAGAATTCACTAGAAGGAGAATAGAAAGAGAGAGCAGCTGGTTTTATTTTCATTTTTTAAACCCTCATTGCTGACGTTTCGGCCCTAAAAATAAAACTAGCTTTTTTTTCTATTCTCCTTCTACTACATCAACTAACCAGCTATATTAAAAAAAACCTCCAATATTAGAATTCAGAGTTTTTTTTTTTTTTTTTTTTTTTAATTATATGAAACTGGACAAGCTAATCATGTTTAATCTTCAAGTGGTTATTTGTCTGATAGAGCCAGGATGAATTGCTCTAGGCTCTTGCTTTTTTATTTTTTTTTATTTTAAAAACACTCACACACACATTCACACAGAATTTTCGGCAACTTAGGCCATTTAAGACTTTGACGATAACCGTTATAGGTATATGAGATAATATCTATTGGGGATCCAGAAATTTCAAAGGCAAAATGAGAATATACATTTTAAAGAGCATCTAAAAAAATAATTGATTTTTGAATTTTAATCAAAATCGTCGTTCTAGCAAATTTTGAGAAAATCAAAAAAAAAACTGAAAAAGGTCATCAGTAAAGTACTAGTACTCTTTGGCCGATTTTTGATTAAAAGCTTCGTGTCACGTCTCGGGTGGGGCAAACATTTTTTTTTTCTTAAAATTTACTTACAAATGTGTACTCAAATTTGGCCAAAACATATTTAATTTAATTAATTGTTTAATTTTGTACAGTTTGTATACTCGTAGATGTATTTTGGAGTATTTTATTTAGAATAATATAAAATTTTATAAAAATCAGAGCCCTTGGGGGAGTGGCAAATGCCCCCCCCGCCCCCCCCCCAAAATGACGCCTATGTTCTCCTTATGCCCTGAACTGAGTAAGAGCGTAATTCAAATTTTTCAGTTCGAAAAGTGTTTAACAGTGGCTCTAACAATGACAATGAAATGTTTTTTGACTCTCCTGAAAAATAAACAAAAATGGAGTTAGGCACTTTGCTAATTAGAACGTCGATATATAGATAAGAGGAAGTAATAAATAAATTAAAGAAAAATCCACAATTTTCTGATTTTTGAATTAAATAGAGAAAAAAACTCTCCTAAATCGATTAATTAATCATCGAACCCCCCCCCCCCTTTTGACATGGTAAATATTGATAACATTTAAAAAAACGAATAATTAATAAATAAATAAATAATAAAGCTATAATGGATTCGGATTCCAGGCAATCGGATTAAAATTTATTTAATCAATTTAAAATAAATAAATACTCGTTTGCTTGGTTAATATGCACCCAGTAAAGTCCTTGCCTAAAAGACTAAATATCTGGTGTGACTGGTCGCACCAGATTTTTTTAATGTCGACATATAAATTTATTTAGATTTCGTCAGTAGGCACCACATTCAAGATATAAAAATTTATATCCTTGGAAAATATTTGTAAATTCAATCATCAAGCATCAACCTCAATCTAATTTCATGAAATATCAATCTCAATCGAATTTCATCATTCGTCAAACATCAATCTTGATCTCATTTCTATAAGTATCAATCTCATTTCATCATTCGTCAATCTTCAAGCTCAATCTCATTTCATCATGCATCATCTCAATCTCATTTCATCAATCTCAATAACATTTCATCATTCATCAGTCTTCAAGCTCAATCTCATTTCATCAAGCATCAAGCATAAATCCCAATATAAATCTCATTTCATCAAGCCTCAATCTCAATCTCATTTCATCATTCGTCAATCTTCAAGCTCAATCTCATTTCATCATTCATCAGTCTCAATTTCATTTCATCAATCTCAATAACATTTCATCATGCATCAAGCTTAAAGCTCAATATAAATCTCATTTCATCAAGCATCAAGCATAAATCCCAATAAATCTCATTTCATCAAGCTTCAATCTCAATCTCATTTCATCACTCATCAATCTCAATCTCATTTAATCAATCTCAATAACATTTCATCATTCATCAATCTTCAATCTCAATCTCATTTCATCATGCAACAATACTCAATTTCATTTCATCAATCTCAATAACATTTCATCATTCATCAGTCTTCAAGCTCAATCTCATTTCATCAAGCATCAAGCATAAATCCCAATATAAATCTCATTTCATCAAGCATCCAATCTCAATCTCATTTCATCATACATCAATCTCAATCTCATTTCATCATTCATCAGTCTTCAAGCTCAATCTCATTTCATCAAGCATCAAGCATAAATCTCAATATAAATCTCATTTCATCAAGCATCAATCTCAATCTCATTTCATCAAGCATCAATCTCAATCTCATTTCATCATACATCAATCTCAATCTCATTTCATCAAGCATTAATCTATCTCAATCTTAAACTCGATCATATCCTAAGAAATGTCAATATTGAGATTGAGATTGATGCTTGATTAAATAGATTGAGACTGATGCTTAA